>JALDNG010000005.1:2820000-2940000 GCA_024349245.1 Neodontobutis hainanensis
ATTTAAGAACTGACAAATAGCTGATACTTTGGGTTGTGCGGCAACAAGATGACATGGCACACTGACCGACAGACTGACTCAGAGAAGTCATTATGTGTCAGCATTCATCACAGATAAAAATGAACCAGATGAATGAATACATTATGCCTGTATCTTTGTAGCTTCATAATGAAAATGCCACCAAAGCTTTTCCATCTTCTGAAGTAGTGACCCAAAACGTTCAAAAGCAGTTAAACTAAACACTATGGCAGCTGTTAGCTCATGTTTCAACAATGATAAATGAGTTGTAGTATAGAGATTCACCCACCACACCCAAAGAGCTTTAAGATGAGGGATCAGTGCTGTTAGTATAACCCTGTCTAGACCCAAAGCTTCTCCCCTGCATTCCTCCAGGTTCCTACAAATTCAGAGTTTAGGAAATGCAAGGTATAGAAAGGCCAATGTGTGTTCCTCCTGTCCTGCCATAAAACGAAGCTCTGTGCTTTGGTTCCACTGGGAAAATGGGGGCCCCCCTCACACCCCTCCCTCATCTGCGTCCACTGCCAAAGAGTAGCTTTACTAAGAGACACCCTGTATGAAGGAAGTCTAATCCTTTTAGGCCACAAATGTGTGCAGAAAGGGTGTTAGAGCAAATTCAGAGGTATGTGGGTGGTGTAGTGTCTGTTTATTCAGTCAAGAATACACATGTCAGATATGGCTTTTTTGTTATAGGCAGTTGACTTTAGTAGAACTTAAGACGTCAAGACAGTTCAATGGGTCCCTACATCATAATCAATAAGCAAGCCTTTCACTTCCCAACATGACGTACAGTATGAACCCACTTTTAGAAAATGGTGTGTTTTCCCATTCTGTTCCTGTTGACACACAGAAGTCCTAAAGTACAGTACCACTGTGCTGACACTGAACAATGTATACATTTTGGTAACTGAAAGGTATATGCAACAAGCCCCACAGAATCATACTTGATGTAAATATTTGGATTAATATGTTTAATGTGTTAGGAGCCCCAGCCTGACTGAGAGGAGCTGCAGAACCCTCTGGGAGGTATTTTACAGAAAGCACTTTAAAAAGGGCAGGTACTTTAAATAAATTCCTGGTGATGATCTATCTTCCAGTAAACACCTATCACAAGGAAATTTTTTGTCCACTCTGAGTAAACCATGTTGTTTACATTAGTAACAGCATGACAGTTGCTTAGTCACAAACCTGCCCATACTCCAGTAATGGCCCAGCACAGGCCTGAACACGCAGCAAGATAAAGAAAGTGCAAGAGTTGTGTCTCTATTTAATCCTGGTATCAAACTGCAACTCACTGACCTAAATCAGTTAAAAACCATCAGAGCAATGCCCAACTAAAGAATGAACCTGGAAATGAAATCACTTGAAAATTTCCGTTTTGTAAGCAGACGTCTAAATGAAAATACAACCCGCTCTGGAGCTCTAGCTCAATAATCATCTCCTCTGGCGTTGGTGGCTGCCTCATGAAGTGCAGATGCACAGAGAACAGGCTGAATAGCAGGGCCACCAGCTGCAAACATATCTCCACCAGGATCTGATTGATCCGATCAGCATTTATGTGCCACAACTCAATTAAACAGTGGGATATCGGAGACATAAGGTCACACACAGTTCATTTAAGCGTGTTTTGCTCTGTCTAATGCCAGATGATTTGATTTTTAGTGACACGCTCTGCTTCTCTAAACATTTCCACGTGCAAATGACGTCCCGAGGGCCCTGCTGCAACACAATTTGTTTAGTGCACGGCAGGTGTTGGATGGATGTGTAGTCCTCAGCAGTAATTCCTTATGACTTTCACGGCCTTTAGTCAAGCCTAGACAGGAAAAGTATGAGACAGGGGCACCTTTTTGAGAGGAACAGGGAGAAAATCAGCCTCAGGCCCATGCGATGGTCTCGGGTTTCGTAATAAAACATCTTGTATACGTACACGGCAACATCTGCTAACGTCTGCATCAGTTGCTGGAGATGGTAAAGTTATTCCTGTGTTAGCCTTCAGAAGAGCAATACAGATGATGGGACTGTGCCAGAAGACTAAAAAGAAATGTAAACCTTAACACTTCCCTCACAGTTCTTTTAGTTTATAGCTTAATTGTATACATGGTTTTATACATAATTGGATGGTTCAGTAACTGTACTATTAGCACTGACATTGTCGTTTTTTCTACAGTAAGTGAGGCATAAACCCACTTTGTGTCTGTGTAACTACTCTAAATATGTACTAAGTACAATTCAAAACAATTTTACACTGTGTGGCTTTCTTTCTGCTGTGGGCTGCTTTGTTTTGCAGCTGCATCCACTGCTCTATATAGTTTTACCAACAATATGACCTTTAGCACAGATGCTGCACGAACAAAAAGTGGGGGTTCCTACAGTGGGTGCCTATAGGAAACTATTTACTTTGAAGTCTCCAGTTTATACAGTGTATGATTCATGGATTCCTTATGCAGTACCTAACAGAGAGGGGCCACATTAAAATATGTGCTTGGACATTCTCATTCAAATCATGGCTGCACAGTTTCTCAAGATACAAATGTAATCTGCCATAACCGTCCAGAAGCTTTGCCAAAAGAGCTCAGTAGCTTCCCACATTCCGCCTGTGTGACGTTAAGTAGGTTGACGTCCCATACAGGAAAGTACTGACCCAAAGTAACATCTGTACAGAACACTATCTCACTCTTATAAGAAAGTGTTGCACAAACAGGGAATTACTGGAAACAATAGGGAGCACACTCAAATTAATTGCACAATGTGTGATTCATTTGTGACACGTTAAGGCCTGTTCACACCGGGACAAATTAACGAAGATATACGCCAAGTAGCCTCTACACTGCCGGGAAGAAATAAAACAAAGAAGATGCAAGGCAAGATAAATGTAGAGCTGCTGGTCTCGTTGGTGTCGGAACACAAAGAACTTTATGACAAACGCGACATCGATTACAAAAATTACTTGCTTCTTCTGAGTGAAACGCGAGTGTCAGAAGCGTAAAGTTGCGCAGCGCCACCTTGTGTACCGGGGTATTTCTGTTTTACATTAAGCGCCATCTAATGTCAGGGAATGAATTTGCATGTTCACTCGGTTCATCGTCAGCTAAAATCGCTTGGGTGTGAACACAAAAAACACGTTGAAAAACGCTGGCGAATAACGCTGGCGAATATTCGTCCTGGTGTGTACGGGCCTTTAGACTAAAAACATATTGCAAAACTGTAACTGTAAATGAATAAATTTTCGCTTTTGCAATCTTAGTGTGTTTTTAATCCACATTTGTAAAATATTGTCTGCGAATGCCCAGCTCCTAGGAGAAGCCCGTCCTTCCTGTTTTCTACAACAGAGTGGACAAACCGAGCACTGCCATACAGTGTTAATTTTGACAACAAATTTTTATTTAGTTTAAGTCTTTAGTTTTAGTCTAGTTTATGATTTATTTAATTATTTTTTTTATTTTAATTTCTTAAGTAAAAAGTTCCTCCTGAATGGCCCTAACAGGTTAGTGGGTGTTTCATTAAATTAACTTTACTTGACATTATTAATTATCGGACATTGTGGTGGTGTCTTATGTCGTACATGTTCACAAACACAGCACATTACCAAAGCCTTAACACACTTTAGTCTACCTTTAAATGAATGTCGGGATGGCTTGTTTGCAAATGTCGCTTCAGGTTTGTTGAGTTCTTCCCAGTAATGAGACGTCCGCACAATTGTTTGCTGTGGCGTCAAATGTGAAATGTGTCCATATGTCCTCCCCCTTCTTTTCCTTCCAAGCGTTAACATCGATTCATATTTAAAAGCCAATCTCTGTTCGACGCCTGTCCTCTTTCCACAGTGTCTGTTTATTTTTATTTTTATTGGTTGACAAAAGTGTTGATACATTTAATCAGGGTTTTCTCATTAATTACTTTTTAATTTCGTTTTTGGCCGCAAAAATATGTCATTGACCAAAATTATGATGAAAATTATTCATCAACAAAATGAACACTGCTGCAGAGCACAATCATGTTTGGCTTTCTTCATGATAACAGCATGTCCCTGCAGGGCTACTATAGGTGATTATGGGCTTTATAGAAAAAAGGGATGCTGGTTTGGAATTGTAATCTGAAATTGAACTACCAGGCGACACTGCACCTTTAATATTAAAGGAATTTTGCTGATGCTGATAAAAATGCTATATAGATAAACAATAAAATTGGCAACGTATTGTGCCGTGTGTAACAGGCAGTAGTGACTTTTAGCTGACAGAAAGTGCACAAGTGTAACTAATAACTTTAATGACAGCCCATCAAAGAGCACTTTTGTTCCCTGAGGAATGTTGTGGTTACTGTCATTAATTACACCTGTGGCCTTCCTGCTGTGCTGCGGTAAAATGAATGAAGAAACACATAAAAAGCAGACGGGCATAGATCAGTTAAAAAGAGCCAATAAACCTCATGACAACAGCCCTTGCCTACGTCAGAAAAATCTAATTGTCTGCCTTTTAGATATCCTTTACATATATATATATATTTTGCTCTATCAAAAAGGCAGCAAGTGAAGCTGAAAGAAGCCATTGTATGTGGCAGAGGTGGAAACAGATCTCATTGGGCCAACCCCTCGACCAGCCAGCTGCAGCTTCTCCACGTTGCACAGAAAACATGGCACTACTAGGATTGGTGATGAAATAGTTCCTGATCTGATATCTGTGAGAGAAAGCTTTACTGGGGCAGAAGTAGAGAGGGCTGGAGGAGAGTTAGTTCCTTCATTTATTGAGGGGATAACATCTGATGAATGTACTCTGAGTGTATCTTGGGCAGTGACAGCAGCTGAGTTAATATTTCTGAGAGGAAGACATAATGAATGAATGAAACCTTTATTGCCCCGAGGGGAATTTGTTCTGCACCAGAAGCTTAAAAAACAGAGATACATTCAACACTGAAGACAGGGCAACAACACATGATGTAAAAGATGTACTAGCCAAAATGTGATGGAAGCAAAAAAAACAAAACAAGGGAGTACATTTGTGCAAGGACATTAGATACCATGTCCTACCAATGTTTAGTGACAACCTTTTCATTCACACAGATTTAAACTGTTCACATTCACATTAGTCCAAGTCCCAAGGGTAAAAGCCATGTAAGGGTTGATGAATACTGCTTACTTAAGAGTATACACCGTTCATATGTTTCAAACAATGTAACATTTTTTCAGTCTGGACAGAGTTTACCAGCTTTATATCTCTTTTGCCCAAACATGGGTAGTGCTTGGACTGTCTCTTGTAAATGCTAGACTGTGTGTGTGTGTGTGTGTGTGTGTGTGTGTGTGTGTGTGTGTGTGTGTGTGTGTGTGTGTGTGTGTCAGTTCTAGCCAATAGCCAGTAACCCAAAAAATGCCTACCCCAGCTTTAATGATCTGGTCACAGAATAGGGCTAATGTAGACCATAAACAAAGGTGTTGAGATGACAATGTTCCATGTCATTTATTTTGGAGCAATGTTGCAGGCCAAGGCTTTGGTTTAACTAGTGCTTCAAAAAGAGAAAGAGCTAATGCTGTTTAAAATGCCGATGTTTAAGGCGTTAATAAAACACTTACTCACCTGGTTTGAGACTGCTGTTGAAATAAACAATTACCATAACAAAACATCCCAGACTCAAGGCAAAAACCATCCGGATCACTTTGGGTTTTCTCATGATGAGTCTTGGGAAACCACACGCAGCAGCCGAGCCCACTCCTGCACTGGTTCATGCGAAAAAAAGAAGCCGGTTTCCGTTTACTTTATCACGAATAGCAGCCAGGAGCCTGCTCGCTGATCGCCTCCGCCGCTGCTTCTCATCGACCCGTACATCCTAGCATGTCCAGCCCGGAGGTCTCTCACCGCGGACAGACGGAGGAAGGTCGGCGGGGTACGGAGCAGCAGACTCCGGTGGTGGTTAGTAACCGGTGCTCCGCGTTACCGAAAGAACGCCGTGTGTGGGAACCGAGAAAGTCGAAGAGGCTGCATTACTGTGAGCGGTCCGAGCAGAGGCCGCTGTGTTTGTGTAAGGGGGGTTTAAGCCCGGGTAGCGGCTCGCAGGGCTGGGGCAACTCTTTAACCCTTTCGGTGCAGCTGCAGCTCAATGTCTGAGGCACATATCTCCGCAGCTTGGTGCCGTGATGCCGTCGAGCTGTGGATTTGTGCTGAAGCAGGACTTCCGGTTTTCAAAATTAAACTGTTATTGAACGTTAACCGTTAGCCGCTAGCGAACAAAAACAAACAAACAAACAACCTCCCTTAAAAGCTAAACAATTTTTTTTAAGGTTCATTTTATTATTTAGCGTTAAATATGTAAAAATACTTAATATGGACACACATTTTACAATTCTATTATTAATCTATATTATATTATTTCTAACAAAAAAGTCAAATATTGACTTTTACTTGAGTTAACACTAATAGCCTACTAAATAAAATTTAACTTCCTCTCATTCACAAGGCAAAATGTTATTGTAGGATTGCGTTATGCATCATTTTAACTTATTTCATAATAAATCACCTGCTCTTTTTTATTTCTAATGTAGGCATATCTTTGTTTTTTATTTCCATTTATTAGCTGTTATTGTTTTGTGTGCAACAAAGCTTCATAGTAGCTAAAGTGGAATTAATAAAGTTAGTCTAAATTCAAATTTTAGATAAATTTACACCATAATAACCAACAGAAAGTCATCCAACAACATATTCAAGGACACATAGCTCAAATGTTATAAATAGCTAACACAACATAAATGTGAGGCTTGTGCTATGGTTAATGTTCACTTTCAAACTCAAAACAGACAATCTTTTCAAAAATAAAAATTAGTTAGCTTAGCTCAAAAAGAATGAGAAAACCACCTAAATAAAAGCATAGATCCAAATGAAAGGGCCCACAAACCACTGCCTAATGTGACTAGGATGTCGTGTTACTTTGATTGTTTGTCCAAATATGTCCAATTTATGTCAAAGTGAGTCTTACTTTATGAAGCAGTGTAGAAGCAAATAAAAGGGAAATGTAAAGTGAGTCACATGTTGATTACGTAATACATTTTCCATTATTATGTCACAAATGTAGGTCTTTGCAGCAGAATTCTTTGGCACTTTGTAATAAAACTCATGCCTTTTTTCAGTTTAATGCAACTGTGAAGCAACAGTTCTTTCTGTTAATCTTTAAACGAATCAACAATATTTTTCAGGTCATACAACTCTTTTTTTTTCTACTGTTGGGACAAACTAATGTTGACTTATTTGGAAGGTCTTTAACTGAACTCCACTCTATAGTTTTGACCAAAGTGTCCTGTTACACCATGCAAAATGGAGCACATGACTGCATTAAGTCCTTCACAGTGTGACTTTAATCTGACAGGGGAAATGCTGCCTCCACCCTGAACTGTCACAACCAGAGGAAGGTACACAGTTGGCAGCCGGTGGATCCTCTGTTTTGGCAAACACAACCAGGTTTCGCTAATTAGAGCAGTAAAGAGGACTTCCTGAGCCGCTTTTGACCTTTTCCCTGCCCCGCATTCTTGTATGGATCAGCCGCGGGGTGAAGTCAGGACGGGTTAGAAGCCACAAGACTGATCAAACTCCACGTCTCATGGCAACACAGTGTGAAGCCTGTCACTGTTTACATGTCTGACAGGGGCAGGATGAGTAACTGTCAACTGTCGGGGGGCAGACCAATCACAGTGACCCAGACCTGGACATATTTCAGACTGTGTCACTACAGTGCTTCCTCACAGAGAACAAACACAACCAAACTTTTCAGAAAGCTCACACAGGACTTAGAAGTATTCATGTGGGATTTTGTGTTTAATTGATGAGATAAGTGTGCTATCCTGTGTCTTAGAGGTACATAGTGACAAGGTCTATTATGTTTTTATGTTCCTTGCCATTAGATTATTTGTAGAAATGTATTTTTTTTAATATCTCGTCTTGGTCAGCTTACTCAACAGGTCAACAGGGAACAGTCGGCCCAAGGTTCACTCTGCGTCCTGCCATTCTGTACAAAACGTCCTTCCAGTGTGACTGCACCACACAAGCTTTGTACACAATGGAGGGAAGTTCTTCTTTTAAATCAAAACCAAAAAGCAAATGACTAATTTCCTCAATAAACACAAATGAGCTGTCTTATTCGCCCACTAAAGGCAGGAGGCACACCTTAAACAAGTTCCTTTAATGCTCTCTTTTAAGACGTTATTCTTTTTTGATTTGTGTATCACAGGCCACATAGTTTTAACAACAAAATGTACTTGGAGGCTATATAAACAACTACAAAGGGCAGTATTTGGTTTCACAATATCAGAACTCACATCACTCAGTAATAACTTGGCCTTAAAGACGTCAGGCTCCTGCTGGAAGACTGGAGACATACTCCTCCACTCAACCCAGGCCTGACAATTAGCTCAAGAAAATACATTATATAACACTACCTTTTATGTGCTTTAACTCTGCTGTGTCACTGCTGTAGAAATGGGTGGATTATTTTGTGTTTATTGGTGTTGAAGTCTAAAGCACACTTAATCCTCGAGCTTTTATCTGCAGGCTTCTCGGTAAGATGTCAGGCAGAGACAAATGGTATTTTCCGTTTTGATACTCGTCTTGAAGAGCATTGGGCCAAATCCCAGTGAATAACCAAGTGTCAGTAGTTTTATGGACTCTTGCTTTTTAACCACTATAATACTTCATACTATATACTTTAACCACTTTAACCAGCCATTCATTTCTATTTATGTCCTTAAAACATGTTCAGACACTGTCTCTGTTTGTACAGCCTATGCACGGATCCCTTTTTTGTTGCTAAAGCATTTCCAGAGAGTCACTTCTCACACGTTTTCTACAGATGATGAGGAATAGGAGGACTCACGCTGGTTTAAGGGAAACACTCTGTTCCAAAGCTGAGCAGTCTGTATAGCTCCAGCAGACAAAAGACACAGAAATCAATGTCACATGTTGGATTACAATTGTTATAATAAAGTTTAATTAGACATTACGGAGAAAAGAAAGGCATAAGAGAAGAAACAAGTTTCTATGGAATTTGAGAAGTAACATGCAATATAGTGTTGAACTGGATAAGTGTATTTGTAACATCTTTCAGGACCCCTCATGGAAAACAGTGGATTTTAGTAAAATAAATGTTCAGATTTATTTGTTAGAGAAGGCTGCCCTCTAAAGGCAAATGGATGTCAGCAGCACAAGCCTGTCTCAGGAGAACAATTACCTACAGTCCATTGTTTGGGATTTAGTGAACACACATTTGGTTAGTTCAGTGCAAATTTGCGTTTTTTTTTTGTACATTTAGGACGAGGCTACAAATTTTGAGATTAATTCAATGTGACACATAAGATCGGATATTATTTTGTCATTCTTAAAGGAAAAATGAACTTGTTCACAGCAGGATTCGGGATTTATTGTGGTGTATTTGAGCACAAAACTCTTCCTGAAGCACTGTGTTTTAATAAATAAAAGCTGTTTAATGAGAATAAGGGGGTCTAATTGGTCTGTACACAGAGAAAGGCCATTCCCTTTCAAATTAGGTCTTGACTTGTAATATTTATGGAGTCAGTGTTTGTTGCTATTGGAAACTCAAAAGAAATCCACAGCAAAGTGTACCTGACTTCCTGTTGTGTCATGACAAGATAAAAATATGCAAGAAACAAGAGTCATTTTCCAAGAAAACACACGACATTAATCAATAACTCAATTTACCATTCAGTCATTGGTCGGACATATTTGGAGCTCAGAGGGTTAATTATTGGCAGAAAGCACGATGGATCAGATTTTTTGGTCATTAAAAGGCCACCGTTTGGAGACTGGTTACATAAGTGTGGATTTTACCAAAGGGTGTCTGACCAGTGGTGATAAGGAGTGTGCTGAAACTAGCAAGTCATTGTGAGACAAGGAGGACTTTTGACTTCCTTCTGAGCTCACTCTGCAGACGGTGTCAGTTCCCTTCTGGCAAGACACTCGACACTATAACTCAACACTATCAACGGAAAATATCTTTCACTCAGGGAGCATATAGAGCCAAAATTACAGTTTTATGATGACTTTAAGTATTGTTTTGGTGAAGTTTCTAATGTCAGAGTTGAGTAAAATATTGCTAAAGTTACTGACAGATGACTATGTATGTGGAAAGAGTCGACTCTTCCTTTGCTGTTTTGATCACTGGGCCACAGGAAAACTTCTCATTTGAAAATTCATCACAATAAATCAAGATAATGATTGTGAGACTGTTATCCCTTTAGATTTATTTGTACTTGTTCTGTATAAAAGACACACCTCAAAATGCTAACCAGACTAACCACTTCCCTTAGTCTTTCTCTGTCTTCAGACTCTCCCAGGGCATGACACAGCTTCTGGCCTTCTGCCCCCGTTCTCAGGCCACATCTTTGCCCTTCTTCAACTGAAACCTGTAAAACTGGTCTTATCCCAGGCCTTAAACTCTTTGTTGGCGATTTAATGCAAGATTGAAAGAGAAGCCTGGTGTATTTGACTACGGTACTCATAACTGTCCATGAGAGTGACACTTAAAAAGGTTTGCACTTGAATCTAACATCTTTACCAGGGTTCAGTATTTCCTTTTTCCTGTCGGTCTCATTTCCTAAAAGGATTTGTCTGGTCTTGGTCTCATTTATGACTTATTATTCTTGTTTGATGTTGAGGCCTGAAATTTCAAGCATTTTTAAATTTTATCAGAAAAGTAACACACACACAAGCTCAAAAATTTCCAATGTTTGATGGGACTGAGATTGTGACACATCTCATTTGGATTTATGTAAACAGCCAACTATTACTCAGCACAATACTACACACTTCTCAAAGCTGTTTAAAGACTATTTGAATAACAAAGGAGTCGCTATTCTTGATAAAAACCTCAAAATAAAACTCTTTATCAAAGGCCTGGGTTGTTATGGCAGCCAATGCAGGTGCCGGTGTTTAACATGCAGACAGATGAGCGCTCCACAAAAGCTTCACACCAGCCCAGACTCCATTGATCCCCATCGTCACCTGTACCGGCTGAATAGTCCCAAAGGAAACATTACAGCTCTGTGATGAGACAAAAATAGGCAGCCC
Source organism: Neodontobutis hainanensis (assembly GCA_024349245.1). Lineage (NCBI taxonomy): Eukaryota > Metazoa > Chordata > Actinopteri > Gobiiformes > Odontobutidae > Neodontobutis > Neodontobutis hainanensis. Next base: position 2,831,073 of record JALDNG010000005.1, read on the forward strand.
ACTTCTGTAGACTGACCTGCATCCATGTATTTTCCCTGTTCACTGAATGTTATTGAGTGCTATACTGAAGTGTAATTATGTATTTGAGGGGGAAAAGGACAGACTTAAGATAGAAGACATTTAGGTGGAATGAGAAAAATGACGAAAAGATTAACGATATACAAGGCTTGATCTGGATCAGTTTACTGCTAAACTCTCTTTTGTTGGTAAAGTCACGATAATGTGTTCAACTTATAAAACAAGGTAAATGAAAGCTTTACATGTAATTCTGAGGGTTTATTAAGTTGTTCTGTAAACTAGCATAAGGTTTTAGTTTTCGGCAGGTTATTAAATCTGAGGTAGAGGCTGCAAACTCAACTGAGCTAAGAAAAAAAAAAATGCCCCAATATTAATTGAGCATTCCACTATTTTAACTACCTGATAATCCAGACATGTCCAAAGTCTGGCCTGGGGCCAATTGTGGCACAAGGTGAGAGTTTATGTGGCCCTCAGTTTCAGTGATAATGTATTAAGACAAAAATAAAATAAAAGCAAATCCCAATTTCTAAAACTCATTTAAAACCTTTTCATATTCAAATAAAAGTAATTAAATATAAATAAAACCTGCTGAAATCCATCTAAAATCTGTTCAAGGCCAACAAAAATATGGTTACATCCAACTAAATCCTGTTCAAATCCATCTAAAACCTGTACTTTAGCCCTTGGAAATGTCAAATATGACCTTTTTGGCAAAACATTACTTATTCAAGAATGCAAACTGTGTATGAGTTCAAATCCAGGCATGTCATCCTCTCTCTTCCCATTATTCTTGTCAAAAAAGGCAAACCCCCCCCCCCCCCAAAAAAAAAAAAAACAAATAAAAAAAACAGACAAAGATTAAGGTGAATGCAACTTTTAATAAATCTTTAGAAAGAATGAAATCTACAGTGGTTTGACATGATCCAAGAGGTCGTTTTATACAAATGACTAATGTCACTCACTGACAACAGTCCCAATACTGTCATCTAGAGAAGCATGGCTACAGCTTTACGTACAACGCTGAGGCATAGCGCAAGATGACACAAACGCTTATTAAATTAATAAAGTACTTTTGAAAATAACTTTAACACCTCTTTACATGCCAACACACTGAAGGATTGGGATATATTTTACAGCTGTTGCACAAACTAGTCTTGATAAACACTTAGGTAAATTTTGAAGCTTTATGTTTAAAAAGGTGGAAAAACCTTCACAGACAACTATACAAAGACTTGGTAGGAGGATTTGCTTGAACAATTTGTACACAGCAGCATAAACCCATCAGGGCATTTATGCAAACCCTCGATGTGGAACAACTGCAGTAAGGGTTTATTACTCAAAGCTGTTTCTGTCCATAAGTGTAATGGGGTTGATGCGTTTAAAGTTGGGGCCTGGACGAAGGGTTTAGGCCACAGCAGTGCAGTCTACAGAGGAACATCAATCCTTGCCCACCGCAGTATTTCGGGTTATGAGCCAGGACGTCACAAACAGCCCCCGTACACACACAAACCAAAGTCAGCATGTGGTGGAGCTCCTCTGAGAAGGACACTTTTGTGAAACCAGATTTAGCGAAGTAACCCCGCCGTTCAGCCGCTGCACTCACATTAAACTATCCTCCAGTGACCTCTGAGCCAGCGCACTCTTCAGCGCCACGTCAAGGCTGGCTGTCGTGCTCGGTTTGTCCTGAGGAAAAGGCCGTTCTGTAAACTGAGCAACCCGAAGCAAGTTATTGAGCTTGGAGTGCACAGAGGACTATGAGGAGTTGTTCAATGGGTCGAACGTGAGAGCAGCGCGCTTAACGAGCAGGGTTTAACCTCAGCAGCCGGACTGAGTGATGTCTCCACCGGATTGTTTGGATATTTCCATTGTGGTAAAGATCTAGGGGAAAGAAAATACATCTTTAACACGTCAGATTAAATTATTCAGCTAACATCTTAAAAATATAAATAAATAAAAAATCAATTATCAAAGTTGCTTTTAAATAAAATGCCCCACCTGCATCCTTAGGGCACAAGAGAAATGTGTTTTAATGGTTGCCATGTAAACAAGTGATTTCAACCCCAGAGAATGAAAAATTTTTTTTTTTGCAGTGGTAGTGTAGTTAATGGCACTAAATAACTAAATAAATAAAATAAATGCCGGAGGGACTCAGGGGGCACCATTTGTTTAAAAAAAATAAATATATTAATAATAATAAAAAAAAAAAAAGACATTTCAAAGCCTAAAAGCCTACTAAATAAAACATAGTTATGGTAAAATAAAATGCAAAAAGCCCAAACAAAAATGTCAAAGGAGCCAGGAGGGTTAATTGTGTGGAAGATCTTTAAGGCAAGGCAATGTAACATCAAACAAGAGGGAAGCTGCTTAATGTCTCATAATTATGTCAAGATGGATCCACATAATGGTACACTCTGTAATTAGAATATCTCATGCCGAGAACCGTGGAAAATGGAAAATTTATATTCAGACACTTCCAATTTAGCTTCATGAAAAAGAAATGGGAAATCTTACATGATTGCCACAGTGCAACATATTTCTTTAAAATAAAGCTCCGTCTATATAAAATGGACTAAAGAGAAAGGCTGCAGTTTGGAAGAAGTTCTCAAAAAGTCCGCTTTTTGTGACCCAAGCATATCCATGTGCACAGAAAGCCAAAAAGCAAAGATTTTTTAAAGCTTTCATGGAGAGAGGGTAGAGGTTTTACATTTAGTCATTTAGCAGACGCTTTTATCCAAAGCAACTTACAAGAAAGGAAAACAGTGAAAGCAATTTCAACAACACAAGGTAACAAAAAGCACAAAAGTGCACAAAAACTAGTCAGTTAAAACCTATTTATTTATTCATTTTTTTTTTTTTAAAGAGAAGGAATTGATAGACAGGAAGTATAATTCAGTGTTTGTCAGTCAAGTGTTGATGAAAGAGATGCGTTTTAAATTAATGCCAGATCTAAAAGTTACCTCAGCACAGGTCGGGTGGATGCCGATGGTGACGTCCAGCTGCTCTTTCGTAACTCCACATTTCATGGCTGCACCAAAGCCCTGTGTGACCTCTCCAGCATTTGGACCCAGGTAGTGGAAGCCAATCACTCGTTCCTGTTAGGTGAAAGACAAACGGTAAGGCTGGTGTGGGGCTACAGCAAATATTTACACATTAAATTGTGAAGAGTGAGTCTTACGTTGTCCAGTTTATTGCAGATGATCTTGGCATAGCATTTGTTGTTGTCCCTCCCAGGCACTGTGAACTCCAGAGGCCAGAACAGACTGTGGTACACCTGCCCACATGGGTCAAAATTATACTACTTATTACATTGTTATTAGTTACGTTTGACCACACAATCTTAGTTAGCTTCAGGTCAAACCCCTCCCTCTAAAGATATAAGCTCAGTTCTTGTGTCAGTTGAACTCAGGATTGACAGTCTCCCGGAATTAAGAGATGACACATTTTCCCCTCGAAAAATAAGTCCAGATGCCTTTGCTTTAACTTTAAAAAAAAAAAAAAAAAAAAAAAAACACACATTTATTTAGTTTGAATGAAAAGGTGTGATCTCCTAAGTTCATAGTAATTACACAAATGTGGTTAGCTTAGACAGCCCTGCCCATGTCTGGCTTTAATCCACCCAGAGACAGAGTTCATAGTCTGAGGCATAACACAGGTCTGAATTATTCATTTGCGTTACCTCAAGGTTCTCCTCGCCGTAGAGCTCAATGGCCTTCTCCTCAGGCAGGCCGCAGCTGCCGTACTCCATCGGGGTGAAGACAGTTGTGGGTACATTTACATAGTCGCACTGCACAAACACAAATAAAAAGGAAAAAAATAAAGTTCATTAATAGGGGCTGGACAAGACACAAATCCCATGAGATTAGGTTTCTGAGAAGATTTTGACACCATTTCCAGGCGTGTAGGAGTGTTTGTGTTACCCATATTGTTTGTGTCTTGTTTATCACTCTTTTGCAGTTTCTTACATCTTCCGGAAAACCGAAATGTTGCCAAACAATTTAAAAGTGGCAAGGGAACTTGAAAACAAATTTCACACATACCGTCACAAGACACCTTTTCAATTTCAAGAGATCTTGTCACACACCTACTCAATCAAAATATAAATGTTCCAGCAGGACTATGTTATTAGCCATTAATAGCCACTGTAGTCAAATGATCAATTTGCAGTTGTTTTTTTTAGTGAACAAGTAAGTTTATGACAGCTACACAACTCAGGTTTCATTAACCAAATGAGCACTTTCAGGCTTTGTCCACATCTACAGCTGTTTTAAGACTGGGTATTTCTCCTCCAACTCTCGTAAGTCCAACATACAACTAGGTGACAGTACATTATACATCCAGACCAAGAACAACATGTACCTTGAAGTTTCAACATGTATGGACAGACAAAGTGGTTTAACTGTATTAGCTTTGCACAAGAAAGATAGGCCACAAGTCAATCAAATCTCATTTGCCCTAAAACACTGTGGTATTCATTAATATTTGCATTGTTAAACTTGTGACCAACTCTCATCATGCAAAAACAAACAAGGACAAACTCAGATTTATCTGTCTGTGTAGGTAAAGATAATCAAAACGAGTTTCTGAAAAAACACTTTGAAAGTGTACAGAAGGTCAAAATGCATTAAAAAAAAAATTGTTTACAGTGATCCCTTTCTTTGTGCAAACAGTTTAAAGAGACAGTTTAAGTTTTATCCTCAACATATTAATCCAAATAATTCCTCTCCATTCTCATTTTAACAGAATACATTTTTCATTTCCAAAATTCAAGAACTTAAACATGAATTTCTTTGTGTGGCTTTACCTTGAGTGTTGATCCATTGTAGAGGCGGCGTGCCAGTAGTTTCCCAGCCTGAATGGCCACAGGCGTCAGCTCCCATTTGCCCTCCAGGATGTCTCCGATAGCATAAATGTGGGGGACATTAGTCTGCTCCTCATCATTCACTGGGACTTTTCCATTCCTTCAGAGAACAAAGGAGGACAGACAAGAGTGTTTATTGGATTCTATCTCTACTCAGGGACTCCACTCTACTTGGGGACATAATAGTGATATAAGACAAAGCTGCTGATGGCTCCACAAATTATTACCTCAGTTTGTTGAGTTTGATTCAGTGCTACTACAGTCATGAGACTACAGCATGACTCAGAGGGCTGTTAAGCTGGCCTCTTGAAGTCTTAATCACTCTTGCCTCTCAGACTCAACTGCAGTCATTAACAACAACAACAACAAGAAAACTCAAGAAAAAAAATTCAAGAAAAAGCCCCATCTTTTGACTGGAAGCAATAAACAAGGGATGGGCCCTTTCCACAAGTATTGTATTCAAATATTTAAGATCATAATTTAAATATAAGATGAAAATGTTGTGTTTGCCATTATAATAACCTAGTGTCACTTGACAAATGTTGCACCCGACAGGCTGATTATTTTGTGCAAAGTGATTGCAAACTTTGCTGTGTTTAGAGGAGGACACCATGACGTTCACAAACAAAGTCTTTTAAATGGCGCTTTAAGACGAACACACAACTCTGACCCCTTCTCCTGCTCGGCGTTGCCGTGATGTCACGTGACTCAGCCGCAGAAGTAGCGCCATGTGGACTTTTTTTTTTTTTTTTTTTTTTTACTGCAGTTAATATTAAATATTAAAATCAGGAAATTTTGAATAGTGTTTTTATTTTTCAAATTTACATTACAAATTTAATACTAGTACCCATCCCTGCAATCAACCATAATAAATATTGTTTGTTTCTAATGCGATTGTTTTATGAGTTTTCTTTTCAGTTTATATTTAAAGATCTTTCATTCTAAATAGATTTAAATCTAACACCGTATTATATTTGTTAAACACTAAACGCAAAATCAAACTTGAGCTGGAGATACAAGCAACCAAAAATCCAAGTCCAAGGTCTTTCTTATCCTAGTGACACGCCCCTTCCTTCTAAACCCCCTGATGTGCTCACACACCTCCTCTGCAGAGGGCCATGGGACTGCACAGTGCTGAGTCACCGTGACTGCACAGTCGGTGCCAAGAATACATTCTAAAAAGGAATAGCATGTGTCGTACTCACTTGGCGTTGACTTTGACCCCTGCTTTGTCCAAGCCAATCTTGTCTGTACATGCGTCCCGACCCACGGCTATCAACACCTGCAGGACAAAGATAGAAGGAGTTTGTATGAAATGATTAACAGTGGACTTGATAGAAAACAGCAAAATCATAGATTGACATTGTTTAATGACAGGTTGCAGCAAAGGTTTAGTCAAGGATGACGTGTTATCAGCACATACGGTGTTGTATTCTCCCTCGATGATCTCATCCGTCTCTGTGGACTTGGCTGTCACTTTTAGCCTGCCAGGAGTGCCTGCTTCCAGCTCCTCCACCTGACACACAGAAATGCAGCCAAGACAGTGAGAAGATGATACGTATGACAATGTGTCTAATAGTTAAGTGTGGTTCTATGCTGCCTCGGGAGATTATCAAAACAAGCGCTGTAGTTTTTTTTTGTTATAAAAGCAGCAAAACAACATTCCTGGGAAAAAAAACATCAAATAAAATTAAATCTGACATTATATAAAAGAAGGACAGCTTTTGGAAATAATTGGAAGACAATACATCAAACTGAAAATAAAACTAAAAACCAAATGAATAAACCTCCAAGACCAATAAGTTTCATAGCGAAAGCAAAAGTCATTTATTTTATCTGGTCATTTTATCATCGATACAGAAGGTAGACAACGGGGAGATAAAAATAAGGTATTTCATGGATATGACAGGGTTTAATTGTGCAAGTCATCCAATAAAATCTGTCAAAGATGTGTTTAGATTAAATTACAATGCATTAAAAAAAATACACATACAGGTCAGTTGCCAAATTAATAATTATAAGCATTTCAATTATCAAAGCATTTTACTGTAAGGCCAAAAAAAAAGGTAAATGTGTGAGTGCCCTACCTTTAATGGGACATATTGGCGGAGGAACTTGATCCCATGCCCCTCCATGTAGTCTCCTGCTCGGTTGGCCATGTCTTGGTCAAATCCTCGGAGCAGAATGGACCTCACCATTACAGTGACGTCAAGACCAAGTCCAGCCAGGAAACCCCCGCACTCCAGAGCCACATAGGACGCCCCGATCACCAAGGTCTTCCCCGGACAGTAGGTCAGGTAGAACAGGTCATCACTGGGGGAGAAGAGTCAGACTGTTAAATGCAGCACAGAACAAGTAACAGACATTGACAAATACAAATATCTTAAAAGGTGCAGTGTAGTCAACACATAGGTTTTAGGAGCTTTGAATGTCTTTCTTATGTGCAAATGCATAAAACAAAACAAAACAAAAAAAAAAAAAAACAAAGCTTTGAACTATTTTCCACTTTACCTGTATATTACAACGTTTCACAAATTTCACTTATAACTTACATCTGATGCATCAAAATAGGCCCATATCCAAACTCTACTAATCCTTCATTCAACTAAGAGGCATACTGGCAAACAATGACAAAAAAAAAACATTAAATATTTGATCTAGTGGGATATCCAAGTGATATCCCGCAACAGCGTGTAAGATGACCGTAATCAATAATAAACCAGATGAAGAAGTAACACAATACTGACAATCCAGTCTTAGTTCAGGTTGTGTGACTAAATCCAAAGAACAGCTGCATAAGCTCTAAAAACATAACATTTAACATGCTTTAATGTTTAATGGCAGCCCAGAGGCAGAGCCACCTGCAGAAGACACACACTCCCAGATTATTAAAAAGACAGGTTTGCCTTTGGGAGAGCTGTTCTTACAGAGAACAATGGATGTTGCCTTCAGTGCCATAACCTCCGATTACACAAAGCTGGTGTCTTTCCCTGTGTACTCACCTGGTTATGCAGTACTCCTTGTCTCCAGGGATACCGAGGTAGCGAGGCCTCTCACCTGTAGCCAACACAAACTTGGCTGATGTGTAAAATGTCTCCTTCCCTCGTTTGTTTGTTGCCTGTAACACAATAAAGGAAAAACTAGCAGGACTAGTTTTCTATATATAAAACTAGTCCTGCTACAAAATGTATGTGTGATGGTGTAATTAAAGAGCAGGTACCTTAATTTTGTGTGGATCAACAAACTCTGCATATGCGTTGACATAGTTGACGTTCTTGTCTCTTAGTGCCACCCTGTAGCCCCAGTTTAATGAGCCAATGTAGTTGTTCACTGCTGTAATCATCGTTTCCCAGTTGTGCGTCACTGTAAATACAGTTCCACGTGAACAAACTGACAACAGGAGCCCATGTCCAAAAACCCCTCTGACGTCAGAACCCTCACCTTTTTCATCAAACTCCCAACCAAACTTGCGTGCGTCCTGCACGGCTGAGCCCAGCAGAGCCGTCTGGTGCATGAGCTTCTTGGGAATGCAGCCAACATTTACACATGTGCCACCGAGACCTGCAAGACGCACTGTATAAACAAAGAACCAGACACATCTGTGAACAAAGATTGATGTGAGCAGAACAGACTTACCCCAGGATGTTCCTTTTGGTGTAGGCACTACATAGTCCAGAACCATTACCTTCTTCCCCAGTATTGCAGCTTCCTGTTGTGAAGAAATCAACATTACACAAATCTGTATTTCTGCAAATATTGTGCAAGTTGCAGCTCAAACAACACTGATTATAGCAATAGTTTTCACCGCAACAAAAAAAGTAGATCCCATCTGCTGCCATTAAGGCTGTTACCTTTGAACAGGCCAGACCTCCTGATCCTCCTCCGATGACAATCAGGTCATAGTCATAGCTTTCATTTTCTGCATTCAGCAGCTGCTGCAGGCTCCCATCTTTATGGGCCTGGAACAAATATATTCAAATATATAATTACATGCTACAAAAGGTATTACGATGTTAGAGAAGGACAAAACTAGAGTGGCTCTGTAGAATTAATGCTGGACAAATGTAAAAAAGGTACATTGTGTTTTTCCCAGCGCTCTTTAAATAACTACAGTTTAAACTCTCATTGTTCTCCTGTTCTCTTTGGACAGTCTCCTGTAACCAAATAAGCCTTTGGGATGGCATAGACATTAGATGTACAGAGCAGAAAAAAAACCGTTCTTTCAATTGAATTTTAAAACTCAAGCACCAAAGCAGATAAGGTAATGGAGATGTTTCCTGCCTGCATAGTTTTGTCACAGCCGCCGAGGTGCGTCTTGTTGATGAAGACGTTAGGAACAGTTTTCTGTCCCGTCATCTCGAGCAGTAACTCCTGATAGTTGGTCCCACCCTCTGAAAGTCAAAAACTCATTAGATTACTATAGCAAAAACTTAGAGAACAGACAGATATTTGAGAAAAGTGGGAAGTTAACTCTGAATTTAGATATGGGTGTTGCGGTGCGATTTCTCAAAACATACGACTGCATTAAAACACAGATGAAACTAAGTTCTTCTGCTAAAAGATGTTTGTGGAGACACTGAGTGACAAAAAAGGAAGTTATAGCGCTTGATTACTAAAAGAGAGTAAATTCATACCCATTCTATTCAAGACAATGTATTTTTCCAAGTAGCTAAATAAAGTAACCAATGCACTGGCGGCTGGTTGTGACCGACATTCCTCAGCTGCCTTGTTTTTATTTCCCATCATTGTCAAATGCTTGATATTCAACATATTATCATTTCAAAAACAAACATTTTAAACATAAAGACATTTTGCAGAGTGTGTGACCAGGCCAAATAGAGCAGAGAAGTTAGAGTTTGCAGCGATAGGGCAGCAGGTTACTTTCTGTCTTCAGGGAGTGACTCAGCACATTTCTTCCGCTCTAAAGGCCACAGTAAACAGTTGTAAGTGGAGGGTGATGAAACATAGAGCTAATTGTTAACAGGACTTGAACATAAAAAAAATAAAATAAAAAAAAAGCATGTTATGGTTGGTGGCACATCACGAAAAAAAAAAAATTAATAAAAAAAAGAAAAAAAAAAGACAGGTGACATCTCTGGAGTAAGATTAAAAATAAAAAGGAATAAATGACTGACATGCAATGTTATTTAAAGAACAGTAACAAGAAATGTAATCAATTTATGTAAAAATCATGTTATATATTTACGTCAACATTAAATATTACAGTTTATAGTTTGAGAACTTATAATTTTTTCACTCCAGCTTACCAATGAGATCCAGCTCTACCACATTACAGTCCACTTGTAGTTCTTTGAACAAGTCTTTTACCTAAACAAACACAAAAACAAAGAACATCTTCAGACCGCACCTGCTGCCTAAAAATACCAGCCTATTCTTATGCTAATAGATTAATTCAAACAGCTTGACCACATTGTTATTTTTTTATGCTTGCAGTTAAACTTCACAAATCAGAAGAAAAAGTCGTTAACAGGCTAGTTCAAAAAATAAAATAAATAAATAAATAAAAATAAAGCTTTCACCTTTGCAGACTTAGCCTCATATTGCGCAATAAACGTAAGGCTTACACATAATTGGTCAGTGTGTTGATAACTTGCTGATAACTAAAACTTATGCAACTATATCACAATGCTATATCACAAAGATAAGTTTCCCATAAAAATAAAATAAGGTATTCTAGTATCCAAATGTGTGCAGCAAATATGTCTATTTATTGTGATTAAATAAATAGAAATATTATAGAAAGATGATTAGTAATGTTTTTTTTAAAGAGCGAAGTTGTAACAGAAAACGGGCAAGGACAGGCCGGGAATTAGACCAAGCCCCACTGAGGAGATGATGGTTTCTGACCCGGCTTAAGCTAGGCCCCTTCCCCGCAGAACAGGCTCATACCTTGATACAAAAAGGACAAAAGCTTTTACTGAAGACCAACACTTGATTGGAGTCGATAAGTTTCTGTATCCGAGTCTTGAGCTCTGTTTTGCCGGTGTCATTCTCCACGGGAGGCATTGTTGAGATATTTCCGTCTCAGCCTGCGCCGGGCAAGCTGGAAAAGACAGTTAAATAAAAAGTGCGGAGAGGACAGGCGTGTTTAAATCCACACAGAGTAGTCCTAGAACCCTGAAAGACTCTTTTAGTCTTCGGTCCCCTTCACTAAGAGGTCTTGCTCAACCAAGGGTAAACTCAGACGTGTCCACAGATCCCCTCTGTCGCTACTAACCGCGCCAAACGCCTTTTCCCATTTCTATCGTTGCAGTTATGGGAGCGCTTGATCTTTTCACCGCGGAACACAGTCAGTGCCGTTGCTTCGTTGTTCTTGACAGGAAATCCCCGCCCAGGTAGACACCCCCATGTAGAAAACAAACCCCACGGAAATGTCACAGCGCTAGCCCATTTACAAGCGGTAAAAGTTAGTACTTAATCCGTTTTATGGATGAAAACGCTCCAACGACCGTTTTACGAAACAGCTTAAACCAGAGCTACATCTTAGCTGTAACATTGTACATTTTCTGTCAAATCTGGTCAAAGTTGTTGTCGAGGGACAGTGTGTGAACGCCATCTGCTGGAGAAAGAATCTAACTGCAGACAAGTTGGAAGCCTGAGGTGTCTCAAACTTTATATCAACGGTCAAATATGTACATAATAATATACATTTTACATTTATTAAAATAGCATGTAGCAGTTTTACGAGTTTGACGGAATCGCCATAATAAAATGAATGTTTTTTTATTAAAATCACAAGTTTTTATTCTTTACCTATCATCAGTCGTTTGAATTGGTTTGATTGCCTGTTATTAACTGAAATATATTTGTGAGCAGCTGAAAGACCTGATAGGGCCCTTTATATAGCCTAAACCTCAGATCACAGCCACACTGTAACTTAAGTAAATACTCTATAGGAGGGCTTAGTTTGGGGCCTGACTCTGAGGCCTGTGAAAATACAGGGTTGTACTTAGTCAGTTTCTTTCTTTCATGTGTAGTATTGCTTTTGAGGATTCTTTTTATGATGACTTTATTGTGGTTTGCTGGAGCTTCTCAGACCCTTTTTTTTTTTTTTTTTTACAGTTTTCTAAGCTTATTGTAAAAGGCTAAATCAAACGAGTTATTTAGACTTGTTTTCCATGAATTTCCCAGATGAGGGCGCTCGTGTACAGCTTGGTGAGCTAGAAAACGTTTTGTGTAGCCTACTTTGTGTGTTTGTTTGTTTTTTAAAGCAACCCTTTAATGCTTTTTTTCTTTTTTACAATGTGACTGATTAGGAATATGATCTGACTTGACTTACTCAAAGAAGACCCACGTGCTTAGAGCTAGTTTACTGTTATGTTTTAATATAAGTTACACATCTTAAAAGATTTGCAAATTGCCTCAACCTACGTGATAGCACAGGTCTACAAAGCATCTGCTGCAAACCCACCCTGCTCCTGCTGAGGTCACTGCTGAATCAAGAGAACGTCATGGGAGACCTTTAATCTGTACTCATAATTTTCAGGTGAGTGTTATTTTGCGTAAAGCGCACCTTTAGGCGACAGTCAGCAGGTTAGGTTTTGCAACACAGTCATGTTTGCTCGTTAGCTTTGGAAATACCGGCAGCAATCATTCCTCCAACAAGTTAGAACAAGAGCGGGCTCCTGACTAAGATCAACTGGATTTAGCGAACAGCTGACTCAACTTTTATGAGTTTTTTTTAGTTTTGACTTTGGGGTTGTTGCTCCTCCTCCTCCAACGCCTTCTTCAAGTCTAGTGCCAAAACAGTGAAGCTGCTAGTTAAGCGGTTTCTCAAGAGGAAGCAGGAGGCAGGCGGACTCAGAGTGTGAGGAGAAGCGAACAGAAAACCTACAATGGCAGACAATAGTAAGACTGGTCCAAATCTTCAGGCTGGGGCCGGGATTTTCGCCAGACGGGTCCAGAAATCCTTAAACAGAGCTCAGGAGAAGGTAAGCACCAGGGGAAGCATATGAGAAGTTAAAATGGGGTTGTACAAAACTCAGAAACTCGTGTTCATTCATGAGCGTGGCGTTAGCTTTGCTTTTAAAAGGAGCCATCATCCATCTCCATCCAGTTGTCATTGATTCTTTACTTCGGCCCTACCTTAAAGTAAAAATGACAGCTGAGAGATTGCTCAATAGCTTGGATTTTGGGTGTAACGCATGCCTATACTGCTGAAGCCTACTGTTAACTAAGACTTTGCCAAAAAGTCAGCAGAAGTCCCCAGAATCAATCATACTAGATATAACCTCATATTAAGTGTCATGTGTTCATTAAATAAAGTTGTTTTTATGTTGGACCCTTCATTTATAATTGTTTAAACGTGCATTAAACTTCATTGCAGTCTATATTTAATTGTGCCACAGCACTTTTCGAATTATTAGTAAAACAGAAGTAAGTACTTTCACTGTGTTTTTCGAGCTGTCTACTGTACAGCTGTGTGTGGACATAAAACCTGCCACTTCCTGACTGAGCACTTCCTCTCTCGTCTTGCTGCTCAGTCTTTTTCACTTAGTTTGTGGTTTAGTTGTTGTTGCATCACCTGAAAAACAAGCGCTATTTATAATGATGTCAAATTGGAAAATCTCATGAAAGTAGGAGCTATATGTTTTGTGAGCTTAAAGGTCATTAAGTTCCATACAGCTGCAGGCGATCGACTGTGAAAGACACTATAATTGCACATGTCTTTGTTTAGGTAAGGCTTTGGAGAAATGAGACATGAGAGAGTAACGGTGCATTACGCAAAGCAAGACAAAATGGACATAATATGGGAGGCATGAGACTGTACTAGGTAGAGCTACAAAATGTGTATCTAGAGCAACAGCTAAGGTTTTACAAACTCGCCATGCAATAGGCCTTACTGATGGTTTAGCAGAATTAGGATTATGGCAAAGAGGATTATCAGAAGGCCTTATTAATATACCCTTGTGTTTTATATTGTTATTTGTGCCTTAAAACCTTATTTTTTTACTTTGTTTACTTCAGGTCCTTCAGAAACTGGGCAAAGCAATGGAGACCAAGGATGAACAGTTTGAGTTATGCTCTCAAAACCTCAACAAGCAACAGGTAGAAACACATAACTTACAGCCCTGTCTTAGTCTTTAAAAGAGTTAGACCAGTCCTTATTTAAACATAGGCCTAAATCCGTCTCAAAAATCAAACTTAGTTTCCGCTTATTCCTGTGAATTAAAGGTCATCCCAAAACAAAGACCCTTTGTTGCCATGGCGATGTCATTTGAGGGGTCAGACCAGGCATCAGAACCTTTCTGGTCTCTGTGGTTTTGAGTTGAATTTCCAGAAGGTAGTACCAATAGACAGCGATTGGAAAGACTCACCAGAAAAACAAAACATTGCATAAAGCCTGTCCTATTTTTAGATTAAAGAAATATGTCTGACAGAATTTCTATTGAATTTAAATTGCTGTAAAAAGAAAGATTTTCTGACCCATTTCCCTTTTGCAAAGTAAAAAAACACAGTTGACCAGATAATAATTTTAGTGATGCCATCTGACAAAGTATAAAAAAAAACATCATTACAGTTTTAACAGGGCTTGCCTTGGTAACAAAAGCGCTGCCCCACATTTCAGGCTGATGTGTGTGTGAAGCTATCTCCATAACCGCACAACAAGCCAAGTTATGTTATTCCTTCAGTCTTCCACAGACAGGGTTTTGTTTTTCCCTGTTTCGCTTTAGTCATGATGCTAACACACAAGTTCAGACAATCACATGGCCTTAAAAACAGGAAATACTTGATAGAAGAACTTTTATCTGTTACATGTTATACTGATTGTAACGTTTATGTGCACATTCATATTGAAAGACAAAAGGTTGTGTACACATGTATTATTATGAAAAGGTAAGATATAAAAATGGTTTGTCAAAGTTAAAACACAAAAAAATTAAGATGTGGCTGTGGTACTTTTTGACATTAAAAAAAAAAAAAAAACAGGAAGGAAATGAACTTGCTGACAAGATATTAAAAAAGCACTTTCACTTCACCACAGTGACCACATCAATAACAACAAATGTTTTCCGTTCATTTAGTTTGGCCAAAGTTTCAGGCAGAAGAGTCCACTCTTTTGTGAAGTACATTGATTTTAAAACATGGCGGGAATTTACTTCATAATTGACTTGTTTTTATTTTTGTACAGTTTGATGGAAGCAGGTTGTTCAAAGATGTCAGAGCCTATTACACGGCAGTCAAATGTAAGTATGACTTTAAGCATTATTGTGTTATTTGTAACTAAAACCTAAATATATGAGAATTGAGAAGAGGGAACTGAAGCGCTACTCTTCTTGAATCCTGTTTGCTTTTGACACGTTAAAAAAAAGAAAACCCAGCTTTTCAAAACGGCTGACATTGTAGTTTGACTTTTGATTTATTTGCAAGAAGTAACTGCATCTTATGTTGTCGGCTTTTGCTCCTTGACTGTGGGCTTTAGTCAGGAGCCAGTGTTGTTCTGACCTTCATAGTTTGGGTGTAGCTGCAGTGCCTCAAAGACAATACCTCTACACTCTTCACACTGTGGTATCAAATATTCAAGTCTACATTTTAACTTCCCCTCCTTCAATTTCCTGTTTATTTTTCTAGCTGTGCATGAGACGTCTAAGAGGCTGTCCCAGACGTTAAGAGACATCTATGAAGCAGACTGGGACGGTATAGAGGACCTCGCTGTCATTACAGATGTACGTATATGATCAGGCCCACAACAACACTAAATATATTATTTTGAGTTGAATATATTTTTCCTTTTATTGAAACGGTTTTCCGTAAAGTAGCTCTCGCACACATTGCATTAGACTTACTCAATACAAAATGTAACGTAAGCGTTATTCATTTAAAACAATAGTGGATTTATCTTATCTCTGATGGTCGCACAGTGACCGAGTAATGAGGTCTTAAAAACAAGCTGGGTAGAGTTTTGTGGACTTGGTTTAAAACTATGTGAGATGTCAACAAGACAAAGACAACTGTCAATCTGAAATAAATGCTTCAAACATGTGTCTGGTGCAAGAAGAATTGATCAAATAATAATGTGCTTTTGTAAATGTATTTTATATGTTTTAATTAAGTTTGTAAAGGAGGAAGTTTACAATAACCCTTTACCGCATTAGTCGGTGTCTGCTCAGATGAAAATGCAGAACTGTTTGAAACCTTCAAGGCCGTTCGCAGTTTTGAGGTTAAGAAACCACATACAGTGTCAATGTCAAATATGTATAAATTAAACTGTCAAATTTAAACAATTAATGTGGCCACATGCATCTTTTATATGTTTTATGATTTTAAATGTGGCTGGTCTTTGTTTAGAGTGAAGACTTACTGTGGAATGACTTTGAAGAGAAAATAAATGACCAGATTGTTCGCACAATGGAGAACTACGCAAGTCAGTTCCCTGAGGTCAAGGTAAGTTTCTGTCATTAAAAAAAAAAATAAAAAAATCTACCTTCACATATTTGTTTAGCCACAGAATAAGATGAAATTTGTGTTTTTAAGGAAAGAGTTGCCAAACGTGGCCGCAAATTGGTGGATTATGACTCGGCCCGGCACCATTTGGAGGCTCTTCAGAGTGCAAAGAAGAAGGACGATGCCAAAATAACAAAGGTATATTGTAGTAAACTTTAGACAGAAAAGCTGTGTGTGAAGACAGCGGTTTGAGTGCCTAATGTTTTCTCTAAAAGGCAGAAGAGGAGTTCAACAAAGCTCAGAATGTCTTTGAAGAGATCAATAATGAGCTGAGAGAGGAGTTACCCGTTCTTTATCAGAGGTATGACCGGCATCGACAACATAAAAGGGCAGTTAATGCTTGTTATCTATTTATTCACATGATAAATAAAACAATAATGGACAGTGTGTATTAAGAACAGATAATGTGTAAAAACATTCAGTACAAGATATGCTTATAGGGTTTGAAAGGTGCTTATAATCAGGGTGACGTAATTAAATATGCAGCTTATGTTTGTCCTGTTTGATAAATCTAGGTCAAACTCTGAAGGGGCTGCAACTGACCCACTTTTCCTAATCTATTAAACTAAAATCACCAAATACCAGGTTATTGATATTCCAAATAATCTTTTATTTTAATTTTTTTGACAGTTTTGATCATCTTCAGATACATTGGGGTCTAACTCTTTATGGATAGGCAGTTCAGTTATTTTGAATACACATGAGTAAACGTATATATATAATTCACTATAGCTGTAAATGCTTTAAAATATTCCCCTGAAGGTATTTCTCATCTCATGTACAATATTGTTTTATAATAAAACCCTGTAAATTATTTCATCACAACATTTATGGCATTTATTTAAACACATTTTTATATACTTTGTAAGCTTTTAACACTTAACAATTATTTGTTAATTATTTTATGACAGCCTACATGTGCAACTTTGTATTGTACGGATTGTTATAAGAATGATCTGTAAACAAAATTGTACCGAAAGATGACAACTTCTTTATTATGAAGGATTTTATTAAATGAGGATGTTCAGTCTGATGTAACTAACTTTTTGGCTACTGCAGCTTTAACGTCACCCTTCAATGAAACTTTTACAGTGCAAAGTCAGTAAGCACATCTGTCACAATAAGAGTCTTGCATAATAGCTGGACAATAAAACCATAGTATTTTTGAACATTTTAACAATACTTTTGGGCCGGACATACTATTTAAGAATGCCTGTGCTGGCCGATGTACATGCGTCCAGCTGTTGTCTGTTCACTGTTCGTGGCGACATAATTAAGCTTGTCTTATCAAAGAATTTCCAGAATAAACAGTGAGCTCTGTTTGACTTTGCAGTCGGATTGGTTGCTATGTAACTGTCTTCCAAAACATATCCAACCTCAGAGATGTTTTCTACAAAGAAATGAGCGTGGTAAGATATTAACCACATTTTTCATTCATGATCTTGATTGTAATTTTATTATAACTTTTTTTTTTTTTTTTTTTTGCAGTTAAACCATGACTTGTATAATGTGATGAAAAAACTAGAAACTCAGCATTCAGGAAAAGCTTTTATCATCAAGGGTCTAAACAGGTATGGGTCATAAGGCCAAAAAACATGAACAAATTAACTGGTTCTGCCACCAATTGAATGTGTGTAAAATGTGTTTTATTGTAAAATCATTTTAGCACAACAACCAAATCAAAGAAGAAAAGGTCTCTGGTTATCTCAAATCCCATCCCTTGTAACACTGCTTTCCCGGCCGACCATGTGTCCCTCCACTCCTCGACAGAGAATGGGAAAGACGATGTGTCCTCCTCCAGCCAACAAAGTGTCTCAGAAGAAACCAGCTTACAAGAAGAAAGTGGCTCTTCATCTAAAGACGTGAACTCCTCAGACTCAGACCTCAGCTCGACTGGCAGCCACACTCCCAAAAGACGGTCTGTGTGTGACAATGAGAACAGCGACAGTAGCAGCAGGAGTCACAGTCCGGTTGACGAAGAGACATCAGCTGAAGCAGAGGCGGAGCTGGCCACTAACCAGTCAGACGATTCTGGCGTGGGAGTACCAAAGTCTGAGGTTGTGAGTCAGGAAGTGTCTGCTCCCTCTGATTCAGCAGATAGTGATGCGCCACAGAGTCCCTCACAGGACAGTGTCAGTGAGACACCAACAGAGGAGGTCAAAACCAAACCAGCACCAGTCCCTGCTCCACGCCTCTCCTTTCGGAGAACAGACAGACCTTCTGACAAGCAGCCAACGCCTGATGAAAAAGAGACTGCAACATCAGGGGATGACTCCAATTCCTCAAATCCGCCTGGCTTCCTATATAAGGTGAGATAAAACTTGGGCTTTGTTTTGTGGATTCTCAAAAAAAAATACATGAGTATCTAAAGCAACAGGTGAACATTCATTTCCTATGAATATAAGAGTTTATCAATATTGGCCCTTTATGGTTTCTATTTGTGTAATGTCTTTGGAACCAGGCGGTGGCGGTGGAGAGCCACACACCGTGTGACGAAGGCCTACTCCAGTTTGAACAGGGAGAAGTCATCCTGGTGGTGTCTGGTTCTCAGGAGGTGTGTGTGTGTGAGATTCTTACAGATCTCAGAAATGACATATCTTTATCCATTTGGTCATTAATCATTAATATTAACCCACCCACTAAGTATTATTATTTATATTTAATCACATTTAAAATATGTCATGTTTGTCTTCCTGATTAACATGGCTGGCTATGTGTGGGTTTTGTAGTTCTCTAAAAATGTCATACTTACTGTTTGTGTCCCATAACAGGAGGGTCTCTTGAAGGGGATTCGGGAGGAGAGCTGGATCCAGCACAAGGATCTAGAAAGTCACTCTGGGCTCTTCTCAGAGGAAGTCATCCAGCAGACAGAGTCAGAATGAGTCAACATTTGTGAACATTACAACCTATTTCTTTCCTTGTGCTGTTCACACACAAACAGGAAGTAGACCAAAAATGTTTAAGCAAGCGCACGTTCTACGTCTGATCTTAAAGTAATATTTGCAGCCCGAGTAACAAAATTCACTAGATTTCAGAACAATATTTTTGTTTTGTTACAGTATCCACTTCATTTTATAAGCCTTATATGAAATACTGTGAAACTGATTTTTTTTTATGTATGTGTGTATATATATATATATATTAATTATGTACTTAAACTTAATGCATGAAAATGTCCTAATAAAGATCTGTATACATTTTTCCCTCATTTGTATGTTATTGTGTCCAAAACATGCATAGATTTTCACACAAAATCATGAAAAAACATAGGACTAGTAAAAATAAAAACAAAAAAATGGAATCTGGGGTAAACTGGAATTAATGCTAATATTTAATTGTATAATAACAAACAAATAACATTTAGATAACAAGTCAAGAAAAAATGTTTGTTTATTGTTGGTAAATTGTATATGAAGAAAAACCTGGGTCCTTTACTTCGAAGCTGGATTAGGAGGTTGGCGAGTTAAGGGTTAATCCTGGGTTTACGGTATTACAAACCTGGTTTACTTTCTATCGAGGCAGATCACTGTGGTAACTTGGGCTGAACAGCTAACCTGGTCTGGAGTTAGTTGAGTTGCAGATAGAAAATAGAATAATAATGGATTGGATTTATATTGCGCTTTTCTCCCAAGGGACCATGGGACTCCAAGCATTTACTGCCTGTCCATTATTCATTCACTCCACAGTCACACACTGGTGGTGGTAAGCTAGACAAGACAAGACATTTATTTTTGTATAGCCCAATGTCACAACAGCCGTCACAACAACAGTCAAAGGGCTTAACAGACTGCACTAGACAACATCCCCTGTCCTTAGACCCTCCATCAGGGTGAGGAAAAACTCCAAAAAAAACCCAGCCGGGAAAAAAGAGAAACCTCAGGGAGAACCACAGAAGGAGGGATCCACTCCCAGGACGGACAGGCCGTGCAAGAATGTGTCCAGGACAGTTGAAAAAATACATATAAATGCCCTGGGGCAGACTGCGCCTACAGTCTCTCCGACCAACACCAAGTACATTCACTGAACTTTCTTACGAGGCAAGGTGGCTTAAGCGTCTTGCCCAAGGAAACAACGACAGTATGAACTGTGGGGAGAATAGGAATCGAACCACCTACCTTCCGGTTGAAGGACGGCTGCTCCATCACTGAGCCACTGCAGTCCCTAGAAATACGTCTTACTGACCAATCAGGAACAACCGCGGCTGCATATGCTGTGCCCTGTTTGTGCTCTAGGTTTGTATGTAGAAAGAACTAGGCCCTTATCATTTTCCACTAAAACGCTACATTCAGCCATTAAACCTGAGAGTAAACCATTCAGCCTTACATTTTCAGATTGCTCTTACTTGTCTGGCTACATCAGGAGTAACATTTGTATTTCCTCTTGGTCACAGTTCTGACATTTAACGGCTGTGATATTGTAGGCCACATTCAAAACTCTGAACTAAATTTGCAACTCCTCAATGTTTTTATTATGTTCAGCCAGAGACTTAGTTACCTCCTCAAGGGCCACTATTTTATCCAAAACATACATTTTTTAGCTGTTTTCCTTCTCACTACACTCTGCCTCTTCCACACTACGATCTCCAACATCTGGCTGAGCACTAACATCCTCTAAAGTTGGCACTGTTGTTTCTAATTGTGCCCTTAAATATGCTGTGTCGTTTTTGTTCTATGTGTCTGTGTAGCGAGAACCTGTCCTCTTAGTTGGGGGAATCAATTGTTTGTGTCCTGGACTAAACCTCACAGGAGAACCCTGTTTCCAAACAGAGGCTTTCCCACTGGATTGTGAAAGCCACAAAATGCTGAACAACGTAATCCCTTGTTGTAGTTAGTATCTTGGTGAAATGCTGTTAATATTAAATCTTATGGGCTGACACATCCCTCCAGAACTTCACTAATATAAGCACAGACTCATATTAATGAAATACTGATGAGGAACAGGCCTCCAAGAACAAGAGATCATTAAGCAGGATTAAGCAGCATTATTACCTAAGACACATTTGAATTCCAGGTCTGTTCACACTGATCCATCAGTCTCTTGGGGTTTTACTCAGTATAGTCTGATATAGTGAGGAATGCACACCAATGGACCGGACTTAGCAGTCCACTTATACCTAAAAGGTCTTTTAAGTAAAGAGGACATGCTTTGTTATCAATTGCTTTGTAAGCAATTTTAGAAAGGGAATTCCCCAAAACTGTTGAAAGGGGGGACAGACATTGGAGAACATGAGGACTCTAAATGACCTACCATGAAGCCAATGGCAGAAGACAGCACCACAGCACCAAAGAACAAAAGATTTTTTGCAAAGGATTTGGCTTTGCTTTGAGGTGCAGTAAAAACAACTTCATCAGAGTGCTCCGTTGTATTATCAGACTCTACTGGAACATGGTTGTTGATGTCATTTACGTCATTAAGGCTTGATGAGTGAAGTGGTCTGGGATAAACAGGCTCGACAAGGAACTCATAATGTAGTTCATCTTGGCTTGAGCTGTTACCTGATTCAGTGTCAGCGGAATCTAGAAAGTCTCCATCTGAACAAATGGGAACCCGGGCTCTAATTGGTCTATCCAAATTGACACTTGAACGTCTCATGTCGCCACTGGTTAAAGTACAGGGTTGTACTGGAATATTTTGGCTAGATGTGTGAGGCTGCTCATTGAAATCCGACAGTACAACAGACTGATCATTCTCATTAATGCTTGAACTATGGATCTGACTAACAAAACCAGAGTCAGACAACTGATCCTCATCCTCAGCACTGCACTCCTCTCTAACATCCTCTGTATTTGGGACTGTTGTCTCTAGTTGTGCCCCTAAATCACAGGCCTCTGTTCTCATCTGATCAATCTCTGCCTGGTTTTCCGATAAGGTCCTCAGCTGATCAGTCTCAACCTGTTGTTCCGATAAGGTTGTTCTCAGCTGATCAGTCTCAACCTGGTTTTCCGATAAAGTTGTTCTCAGCTGGGCCACGTGTGAGTTTAGAGTCACATTCTGTTCAATCAGAATGTTTTTATCTACCCGGGCCTTCATCACGTTGTTCCTCTCATGGTCAACATTTTTCACTAACACTCTACATTTAGACTCCAAATCTGAGAGTAAACCAGTCAGCCTTACATTTTCTTGCGTCAGCTTGGATACTAAGGCCTCTTGGACCTCATTCCTCTCAATTAAAATCCGTAATTCACCCTTTAAATTCTCAAAAGTGGCACACATCTCACAACGTTCCACTTGTTTTGACTGAGGCACAGCAGTGAGGTCTTGAATTTGAGCCACCTCAGTGTTTGTGACTCCACCTGAAACACTTTGCTGGGAACTCTGAGCTTGTTTTTCCTTATTTTGTCTCATTTGTTGAGCATCATGAGCTGTAAATTGTGTATCCTTTTGAGTTTTGAGAGTTTGAGATGTACACAGTTTGACATTAGTTTTCATGGCCTCCTTCCGCTCCACGAGGATCCTGTCCCCTTCATTAAAATTATCAGTAGTTGTAACCAACTTTTTTACTTCCTCCTCTTTAGATTGAAGCTCCTCTACATGTGGTTTTAACTGTTGCTCAAAGAGTTCAAAATTTTCCATCTTCTGCAAAAACACCTCTCTGTCGATGTGATTTTGCCTGCAATGCTCTTCTCTGTCCTCCAGCATTGATATTATCTCACGCTGAGCACCAAGATCAATTAACTTGTGTAATTTCTTATTGTGCTCCTCCATTTCTTTAATCTTATTAAGGTGGTACGCACGAAACCCCAGCAGCTCCTCCTTAAGAGATTCAATTTCTGACACTTTTGCATCAACATCCAATTTGAGGCTTTCATTCTCCATTTTCAAACTTCTTTTCTCATCTGAGAGAATTAGTTTGGCCTCAGTCAGTTCCTGTATTTCTGATTTGAAATTCAATATTTGTTCATTAAAACTTTTGAAAGCCGCATCAGTATCACTGATATCCTCAAAACTGTCAGACAGAGTGGGGGTTAGGTTGTCTGGATCCATACTGCTCTATTGGTCCAAATAAAGTTAAGGCTATTTAACAAATGCTTCGAAATTTAGTGTGTAACTGAGCCAAAAGCACAGAAACTGCCCAATAAGTTCTGTCCAGTAACGAAAAAGTCCAAAAAATTAAAGTAAGAATGTTATAAAAAGAGGTTATTTATAACTTACCGTGTCCTGTGCTCCTGCAGCCTGTAAAGACGTGTCCTTCTGGCCTCTCCAGACCTACTCACGAGGTCCAACTCCAGAATCACCGTGTGACGTGTACAGCGTCGCGAAACCATAGCAACATCACCACGTGGTGTCATCGCGGAAGTCTCTCGCGCGACGTTTTGTAAATAAAGTATATTATTAAAAGTAAATAAAGAATAGGCTACCAGCGTAGTTGCGTGCGCATCTTGGTGCCGCCGGTTGTGGCAACCGCAGTGCATTTTCAATGGTACAGTTAGCATTAGCCACTAAACATCACTAATTGTGCATGAAAGATGGTTTTGACAATTGTCCCCAACAGAGGACATGTATTTTTGTTAGAGTCTAATGGAGAACATCAACAACTAGCTCGAGATTAAGCTGTTCTTTTAATAAGCCAAGGATATTGGCTATTTTAAGTGGTGGGGTAACCTAATTAGCTAATTTATTATGTCGTAGCTTTTTAACCCTACTTTGTTATTTGTACTGTTGCATTGTGCTCCTTTCTCATCAGCTGTAAGGAAAACACATTAATCAATCAATCTTTAAATCGCTTACGCTTAAATGTTCTGTTTACGGTTGTTTGTGTGTAAAAGTTAAAATGAATTTATTTTATTTATAGTATTTTGTGTAAAGTTTTATATTTCTTAAATAAACAATTATTATGAATTGTTTATAATAATAATAATACTAATAAAACGATAATTATTACATTCATCTTCGACATAAGGACAAAATAAAGCGTCAATCTGCCAAACACATCAGACTTATCCTATACTACCATCTGGTGGTAACATACAGAATTGTTTTGTCTGATTTATACATTTTTATTTTATTGTAAAAAGATTAGACGTGATCAAATTAATCAGTTAAGCCTATGTTGTTATTAGAGCCTGGTCCATATATAGACTTTTAATTTGATGCTGAAGTAGATATTTTTTCTTTCACAGAAATATAACTTAGGCTCCATTGTGTAGAGATTATAATGCAGCCTGTGCTTGATTCACACACATTGCACTGCAGAGGTATAAAGAAGCAAAGAGTGCTCCTTACTGCACTTTCAGACACTTTCAGACACTTTCAGACACGTTCAGACTGCTATAGTAGCCTATGAGTGTTGTGTTATGTCTCAGTCCACATGACACAGACAGCCATTTGTAAGAGTGACTGACTGAAGGTTAAAGGGTAGCTGTGAAAACACATGAACAGAAATTGAAAAATAAAACCCACAACTTCAGTGACAACACAAGGGGACTTCAAATTCCTTCAATTAAGAATCGAAGATTTCATAGAGATTATATTTACAGTTGGTAAATGATCAGTTACAATATAAATGACAAAATACAACTGTAACCTATAGCCCAGCCAGCCTTTCCACATGGGACCCATGTGGGTCTCAAGTGGTTTTGTCCACAGTTTTCACGATGGCCCCACCTGTGTAGGCCAATATGATTTAGCCCATTTTGATTTAAATGATAATTTATTTTACCCCCAGACTGTACATTCACCTGAGGCAACATTCAGGAGATTTACATTTCAGTCTGAAGTACTGTCAATGTGGTTTTATTGAGACTCTTTTCCAACTCCGGAGTTAATTACTTTATGACATCAATAACAAATTTAAAAGCCTGTTATGTGTCTTTAAGTGCAGTCTGTAACAGGTCTGTAACAGGTCCAGTCAAAGGAACACATGACACCAATATCATCTGATAATTTTTTTTCTTAGATGTTAAACCTATAATGTCAATGGGCAAAGTTAAAACTCCACATTGAAAATAAAAATTGTTTATAGGGACAATTGACATAACTTTTAACAAAAGTGTCTCATGAATCTGAAACTTGTTGAGCTTTAAACTGAAATGTAAATGTTTTGAATGTTGCCTCAGGAGAATCTACAGTCTGGTAACAAAATAAATTGTAAATTAAATTTCTTCTCCTCACCTCATGGTTTCAACAATTAAATGTAAGAAAACACTTGGCATACTTCTGGTTTATTTTTGAACCCAGTCTAAATCCACATGAGCTAACACAGGTGGGGCCAACGTGGAAACTGTGGGCAAACCCACTTGGGACCCATATTTGGTCCCAAATGGGGCCCATGTAAAAATGCTGGGTGGGAGCCTATAACATTTTTCAGTTTTCCTGATTCGCCCTGTGCTGCACTATCGAAAACGTGTTTTACTGAGAGGAAACCTTCTTTGTCTGCAGTGCACTATATTGCCTTTGGCAGAGAATCTATTGCTTGCCAGGGCTCAAACATTGAGACAGGGGACAGTTCCAAGTACCTGGGTGTTCACCCGGTACAGGCAGGGACAGTACCTCTCACCCTATGCAGCAGACTTTGGAAGCCCTGAGCAGCTCCTTCAGTGGCAGACTGAGACACCTCCAGTGCAGGAAGGAGTGCTACCGCAGGTTATTCTTAGACTGTATACAAGTCCCATGTAGATGAGTCCCATGTTTGCCCTGTAATCCCATTGTAAATGAGGATTTTTTTTGTATTGTAATGTATTGTTTTACTTTCTTCATATTTTTTATTTTACTCTATATTTAAAATGAGTTTTATAGTCTGTATATGTTTTTACTGCAACATTATTTTTGCACTATAAGTGACCTGCTGTCACATGTGAGTTTCCCCATTGTGGGATCAATAAAGTCTGATCTAATCTAATTACAATGAATGTCAAATAGGCCAGTGACTCACAAACTGCAAAATAGAAAACAATTTATACCAAACATTCAATGCATAAAATTCACAAAAAAATAAAACCATCTGCTGTGCAAACGTGGACTAAAGTTTAACAGTTAGTGTGTGGGATGTGTGTGTGTGTGTGTGTGTGTGTGTGTGTGTGTGTGTGTGTGTGGGATGTGTGTGTGTGTGTGCGTGTGTGTTTGTGTGCTAGTATTCAAGGCTCCACCCCAAAACGTTAGATGAATTCCCTCCTTCTCCGTTGCTTTCTCATCCACTCTGCAAAGGCGCACTGGACTTGCAGGAGTTCAAACTGGACCAGACCAACTCATGACCAGGACCCAGAAACCTCCGCACAAAGAGCAGCCCGGATGATGCCTTTTGTCAGCCCAATATTCAATGAAAGAGTCGTCGCACAGAAGAAGAGATGGTCAGCGCTCCTGGACTCTGCTCTATCCTGCCGTGGAGACACAACTCTGAAGACACCGTCCCGTTTGTACCTGTAGTGTTGCTCTTGCTCCAGCTTTGCTCCGCTTTTAACCTGGACACGGAGCAGCGCGTGGTCTTCACTGGACCTCCGGGGAGTTATTTCGGCTACGCTGTGGAGTTCTTCGGCAACGCATCCAGGTTAGACACAGAGCATTAGCACCACACAGAACAGATCTAACCTAGCATCCATTCTTCTGTTATTCTGAAAATAATCAATACTCAGTCGATTTAGTTTTATAAAAATGATTGTGTACAATTGTTGTAGATACAAGATTTTAGAGCTACTGAAGGTTAACAAAACTACCTGACAGAAGGGTTTAGTCAGAGACAAGTCTAGAAATTTGCATTGTACATTTTGTCAAGGAGTAGCACAATGAAGTTAAAGCCTGATCTAAGTCTAATATAAAGGCAAAGTACCAACTAGAATCTGGTGGAAAACTAAGCAAAAAGTGTTTGGGAGTGTTTAAGATGGATATTAGGGTTTAATGTAAGAGGAGTGATACAATTAAAACTGATTTAGAGCTCTCATTGGACAAAATGCAAATGTCCAGACCTCAGAGCTGTGTAGGCTAAGATCTCACATCTGTCCACAAACCACATGCTTTACCTCCAACAGTGAAAATACTCTTTACACACTGATACTGAGTTTCCATACGACAACATTAATGTCATATGTCACATCAGTCCAACAAAACTAACCAGAATACTTCTTCTTACTTCTCTTTCACTACTGCTCAGTGTCGAGTGGAAGTTCTCAAAATGAAATGATGCATTCATACTTTTTCTGCAAAATGAAGGTTAACATTACTTTAATAGAAAATAGAATCCAATGCTGGCTGCATTTAATTGTGAAGTTTGAAAATGCAACATTTGAAATTCTAGCTTATGTTTATTCTATAAGTTTAAAATGACCTTGGCTTTTTGTATCTTAAGGGCAAACAGATGTCTATATAAAGGTTTATTTTGAAATGTTAACTGTTAATAGGCCATTTCAGTCGTTCAAAATGTCTGTGCAATAGCTTCCTTTCCACTTTCTCTCTCACACAAACACTGGATTCCAGGCTTCTACAATGATTGGAAACAGACATCGGAGTCTGGAGTCGGACCTGGAGAGGAGGGGGTTAAACTCAGCCAAGTCTAAATATGTTAATGTTGTGAGTGCTATGGATAGTGAGATTTTGAACTGCCGCTTTCCTGTTGACAGATGAGGACCTGCTGAGTGAGACACTGCCCAAGATCAAACGCTGTCTTTTACGAACACAGAGTGTAACGTCACCTGTTTTGGCTTTACTCGGGGCTCTTTATGTGGACCCCACACATTTCACGTTTGATTTCAAAAAGGACGTGGGATGAATGAGACGTGAGAGTAAATACTACATGTAACTTCTCACATGGTGACGTCTGTGACAGGTTGCCATAGTAACACTTGATCTGGCATTATTTATTCTTACATTTAAATTTAGCGTTATATCATTTTTATATAGTTTTGCATCACATTTGTTTCAGAAGAGTAAGGATATCATGTGGCAGCTGCACAAAGAACTTATTAATCTCCTTATCATAAGATTCAAAATCAAATGATGTGCCTTAAGAGTAGAAATACAGTGAGGTGACTTTAAATTTAAAATTTTTATTTTACAGTTTTTTAGATCTGTATGTTCAGTCTCGGGCTGCACAATATCAGAAAATGTGTGGTATACAGTAAATATTTTAAATATTGTGATAATTATTTTAACTGCAATATTTCAACACTTTTCTTTTACAGAAACAGAAATAAAACACTCTGGCCTAACATCCCCTCGTCAAAGCAGGAGCTAAATCAGGATCAAAGATTATACCAGGACTAAACCAGGGCTTAATGTAGACATGAACTAGGTCTAAACCAGGACTGTTTTTATTTGGACGCACCAAAGTTGTTTGAAAGATTTTGGGATTATTTTGACAGAAAGCCTATAAAATGGAGGCGTACAAGTCATTCTTTGCAATTTAAATATTGATATTGATAATATGGTGATAATGATTATTTTGTGATTTATTATACAGCCCTAATTTAATCTGCTGTTCATCTCACTCAGTTAACTGAAATTTTGTTATTACTCAGTCAGATCTATTTTATCAGCCATTATTGTAGTTCAACTAAGTCTGATCTCAATAAAAACACTGTCCCTGCGTTAGGCATGTTTGGACAGTCCTCAGCTAAAGCTCTCAGACAGCTGTTAACAGCTGGGACTTCCCCGGCTTGCATTACGTCACCATTAACCTCTTTATAAATAATGTCAAGTTTCTGCTGTGTATTGATAAAGCTTGCTCTATATGTATAATCCATGTATGAGGTTAAGCTCTACATATCCACAATATGATCTGTAAAGATCCTTGAAGGTTCACAGATTAAAAGAGTATTTAGTTTAAAACATGCAGATAATTTCTGAACGGAAATAAGATTTTGTCTGGTTGTTTTGGAAGGCATGTGGTGGTTACAGAGCATGTTGTGAAGTAATCATTGTGATTCTGATTTGGACCAGATACTTAGACCCTACTTGTCCCTGTGGTGCTTCGGCCTGGACCAGTCTGCACTTTATTACTGACTGTTTGAATGAATTTGATTGTGTGTGAAGGTCGGACATGTTCATGTGAGTTTAGTGGTTCTTGTTGTGTGGCGGGTAAACAACCAGTAGAAGTGATGCTTTCCTGAAACAGCGAGCTGTGTGTTTTTTACGTGGATAGAATTGTTTGTGCTGCTTGCATTCTGACAATTACTGCACTGTTTGGCTGCAGACTGCTTTGTTAAGTGTGGCTCCTGTTGCTCACCATGACATCTCTGTTTTCACTGCCTCAGTACATGCATCACTGTTAAGTCAATAAAGCAGTTTAGCTCAGTTAAAGCTGCAGGCCTCGGGACTAGACACTCTTCTGTACAGCTGCAATTTCATACAATTTCAGTCACTATTGCTATGGAAAAACATCTGTACTTCTTTGTGTGCCAGTTCCTGTGAGTGACTAAAAGGATTGAGCAATGCACTTGAATCTTAGTCCAAATGAAGCGTTCATGGGGCGTGTGTTTGAACATCTCATCCTGTTTATTACAACACGGCAGATAACATCTTGAGAATAAGTTTTTTTCATGGTTACAAAGTGTGTTTTTATTAAATATAAAGGTAGCTCTTATTTTCACATTTGGGATTAGTAGTTTGAGATTTTTGGCTTGTATTGAAAAAGAGAAAAGAAAATGAAAACATAACTCAACAGTTTTCAACAGAGGCCACATAGACTTTTACTCAAACACTGTTGAAGCTATTAAAAGATTGAATCTGATAAAAGAGTAGTTAGGTATTTTAGAAGGAGATACTTTCTTGTCCTTGTACAACAATATAAAACAAAATGCAGGTACACTCTCAGGATACAGCTTCCAATTAAAGAAAACATACATTATCTACTTCTGTTGAACCAACACACGTTCATTACAAACGTATGCATAAAAAGAGCTAGATTAGGATTAAAATGTCTTTATTGCACTTTAAAATAAAAAGATAATAAACAGTATTCCACGACATGAACAGTTTTAGGCTTGTGTTGTTTTATGGGGTGGGCTTTGAGTTCATTGTTCATTTTGGTTATGGCTTCATTTTTACATGCTATTTATTCTGTTATCATCAACTTTATAAAGAAGCACGTCTGAATCAAAATATTGCAATCTCTCAGCAGCCTGTATTGTGCAAATATATTTGTTTACAGCAGATAAGAAGGGTTTGAGGGGTTGAAATCCATTCTTCAGTGGCCTCATTGCTCTTTTCTGTTTCTCCAAACTCTGTCTGCTGCAGGTTATATGTTCAATATTAATAAGTGCCACATTAAACCCTTGATATACCCCAAAAAGACTAAAATAATTCAGTTTATTTTAAAATGATATAGATGTTCAAATGCACTTAGAGGAGCTCACCTTGTATCTTTGACCTGAAGCTATTTTCCTATCAACACTTGAACATGAGTTACAGGAAAGGAATCCTGATTTCGAGTCACAACATTAACCTCACACTTAGTCACTTTATTGTGTTTTTAATGCTGCCTTTTATTTTGCCTCAGACTTTGGGACAAGTTGAGATGTTACACTAAAAGGAAGGTGTTTTGAAGAATATAAGGACAGTTTATGATTTATTTAGCATTTTACACCTATTGGAGTCGAGTTAAGGGTTTGCAAGTGTTTTATTTATTAAGACCAGAAACTCCAGTTTAATAGGTTTGTCCCAGATCACTTTTAAATGAGCACTCATCAATACCAAGAAGAGATATAAGGACTGTAGATGTCAGTGCCATGTGGATTTTTCAGAAATCCATTCATCTTTTTCTGCTTTAGGTTAAATCCTACAGTGCTATAAAGTAAAAAGGGGGACAAAATCTCTGGATCAGTGAAAATACCAGCAGTACTAGAGTACAAGCAGATGAAGTTATTGGTATTTGGACCACTTTATTTAATATTCAAGCAGAAAACTTAGAAATCCCAAGCTTTTCAGACCTCTCGTCTGAGTCATTAAGGAACATATGTTGAAAGACTGTGTCCTGGCTGAGCAGTGGTAAAGTGAGTTTTATTAAGAGAGCTAATGCAGCCTATTGCTCGGTGCTCTCCAGACAAACGTGGGGGCCGGGGGGTGAGGATAAGTAGTCTGTCTGATTTCTGCAAATGTCATCAGTCATCAGTGTCTTACTATTCACTCTGCAGCAGGCTTTTTAAGCACTCTGACAGTCTGAGAAATTGAAAAAAACAGCTCATTTCAAGACATACATGCACAAAGTCAACACAGGTGGTCAACAGTATGTCGCAGTGTACAGGGGATTGATCAGTGCAGAGAGATTGACACGCCATAATAAGAGTACTGTTTAAACTGTCTAGAGCAAGTGTTACACGTCTGATGACTTACTATGTAATTTTTAATATTCATAATATAATGTGTATTTCTTAAATATTCAGGTATTATCAGATATTATGGGCACGTCACCCCCTTTCTGTCACAAAGTTTTGCCATGTGCAAATTTCTTTCATATAAATAGTCCAAAAAGGTTTGAAATGCGCTGTATATCATGTTAATAGGTCCTCCAAGCATAGGAACATGCCAATAACTACATAACTTTTCCCAAAAATGTGGAAAAACGTCATATATTTCTAATGGAAGTGTTTATGCTAAAACACTCAAACAGTGAGTCTGACTTGTCCAATGTATCTGTGGTGTCTTTATCAAATAAAGCAAAAAATAATAATAATTACAAGAAAATACTAAATTTACAACCAAAAATGTCATCAATTTGAAGAAATGACGCAAGTACTGGCAGTAATATCTATGTTTTTACAGGTTAAACTGTCCCAGGTTCTGTCACAAGTTCAGCAGATAAACAGTAAACTAATTAATGCATCTTTTTCTGACTAGAAACCACTTTTCTACTGGAGCAGAAAACGTGGTTATTATTTTATAAAACAGGATGATTACCTAAATGTTAAATTGCATAAAGATGTTTATGACAGTTTCCTCAAGAAACCTCTGATTGGCTGCAGGCGACAATTATGTGGTGATGTGACTGAGGTAATCGTTATAAACAGCATGTGCTTTAAATAACTTTTGTGTTGGATCCAAGATGCCTCTGAAAAACAGGAACCGTGGCTGATAAGGAAAGAGCAACCATGGCACTGCTTTATGTTACTTCTAATGACCTTTTGCTACATTTAGTTTGAACTCTATTTACCATTTAGATGTGAAGACCGTTCAGCCACAACACATTGTACTCAACTCTATCTTAGAATTTTTCTTTCTTTCATTTAGTGTTGGTGTTTTGATTGGAGCTCCAAAAGCCAACACCAGTCAGCCTAACATCACGGAAGAAGGAGCCGTCTTCTTGTGTCCCTGGAGCGAGTCGAACTGCACTATTGTCAACTTTGACCAGCACGGTAGGGAGCCTTGTTACATCGAGATTGACATTCTACCTCTTTGTCGCCAAACAAATACAACGAGGATTTGTAAAAAAAAAAGTCAGCCTAAAAACAGTAAAGGTCACAGTCAATTTTCACGACACCATAATCACAGCACATGACATTGTTCTCGGTTATAAACATGCCACTTTTTCTAATGACACTGTTAAGCTGCGTCTAACCAGCCATAAAATCTGCTCCAAGAAGGTAACATCTCGAGTTAAGCACCACTTTGTGTGACCCGGAGGTTAGAAGTGTGGCTCCCTGCTTTCGTCCCACTTCTAATCCGAGGTTATGTGTCATGCCTGAAAGCAGTCTTTGATGTCCCTCCTGTGTTTTTTAATGGCTGCGTTTCCTCTGCTCCACCTCTTGTCATGGTCTCTATTTTGGGGTCATCGGGCTCTGTTTGCAGTGTTTCCACAGTGCTTGGATTTCCTGCTGGACTCAACGTTCTTGCTGCGTGTTTAATTAAAGTCAGAGTCATTACGGGTACAAGGACCCCAGAGGAACAGGCCTGCACTCAGTCCTGCATGAAAAATAATCACCTCCATCAAACACGCAGGAAGCGATAAGGACCACTGTTTAAGGATCAGAGGGTTGGACTTATCGAGCTCTTACTTCCACATATCAGATGGAGTATACACAAACTGAGCACCCGGGCTGTGTATGCAAACCTGAACACATAAATACGCAATTCTGAACTATTTACAAACTTTCTCTGACCCTAAAATGTAATTTAGCGCTCTCAGAAATACAAATATCCATACTACTGCTTGCTTTTACATTAAGTTGTTCACGTCCTATTTCTGGGCTTAGGATTCATGATGTGTTTAAGGACGTTGGCCAGACTGCATTAACTCAACAGACTCAGTAACTTGAGGCCAGAGAAGTTAGTGTCACCATTCTGCTACAGACATCAGGCAAACACTCCAGTCAGGTTTTCACAGTAGCACATTCAACGTCCCTCTCTGCCAAAAAGAGAAGACGCTTAAAGGGGAAAAAGACACTGTGCCAGAAGTGTCATTGTGTTGTATTACAGAGATTTTCTTAAAATTTATCTTTGTTCCCCTGGATATAGTCTGACCTACTGTAGCTCTCAATCCAAACCAGGTGCACAAACATAACTAAAACTAAACTAGAACATTCAAAATAATTAGATTTAGTAACACTATGCCCCGTCTAAAGGGCTCTGAAGCTCCTTTCACACATGCAGTTTAGTCCTTTCTAAATCTTTATCACTATCTGCTGACTCCCTAGTGCCTGCTCATCCCACATCCAAATTGTCGAGTCGCTTTTAGCACATATACGGCCATCACGGCAAAGGGATCCACTTCTTCTGGTAGCTTAACAGAGATTGACTCGCTCGTATTTAGGCATTATACCACCTTCTTTCAATGTTATGTGGACATTGTCCTCACCATGTCTTGTATTTATGAACACAAATGTCAGGAGAAAAACCAATAGGGACTTCTGTGAAAGAGGCTTGGTTGCAGCTGCACTGAGTTGTGTTGATGTGACAGTTTCGTTCCAGATTCTCTCATGAAATAGTTGCATGCCTCACACTCAGATCTGTTGCCACTGTTTGAGACAGAAGTGCTGTTCTTACTGTTTCATGTCACAAGAGCATAACATAACTTTGAGATGATAAATGAATCATTCTGTGGCTATATAGTTTGAGGTAAAAGTTACATTGTTCAAATCTTTCGTCTGTTTTTGTGTTTGAAGTGACATTGAAGTGACATGACAAAAACAAACTTTCTGTCTGAATACCTACCTCTCCCTCATCACTGCGCTTTGCCTTCTTACTGTGGGGCCTCTTCAGCCGTTTGAGTTACAGTAACAACATGGCCCAAGTCGCTTTGAGCTGTTTGAAGTCTGCTGTAGCTGTAAGGATGAAGTGCAGACCCCGGGAACAAGGACATAAAATACTCATGTAAAACAGCAAGAACATGTGGGTTACACTCTGAACGCAGCTCTGACAGCACCAACAATCAAACACCGATGACGGGGGATCTTAGTTAAAAAAAAAAACAACTTCTGGTGTAGTTTCAGGGCTGCTTCCTATTCCCCGTTTTTTGTCAACTTTTAATTGCTCAGATAAGTGCTCTTTTAAACAGATGTCTCTATGCTTTGCTTTTCCAGATGATCGTAGTTTTTACGTAAATGACACATTAACTCAGGTTGAATTCAAGTCCCACCAGTGGTTTGGAGCGACACTACGTTCCCATGGCAACAACATATTGGTAAGAAAATAATAATGTCAAATTGGGCCACTATAGATTTATTAAGCTTTTAGGATTAAATGTTTAAAACTCTATACAATGTTCAATTAAGGAGGATAATATTGATATGACAATAATTTATCAGTTAGCCACTTATCTGACATGCTTTTATAACCTTTATAATGCTGTTCTTGGGCTATCTGTAAAGTCTGTAAAAGTATTTATTTATAAAAGCTGCATTTAGAAAAGACAGGAGGATATAAACAACAGTAAAAATCAATGGCACTGTGCACAGAATCATCTAAAGGACAAAAACCCTGGTGTAAATTACCAAAATAAATATCTTATAAACAAAACA
Organism: Neodontobutis hainanensis; assembly: GCA_024349245.1. Classification (NCBI taxonomy): domain Eukaryota; kingdom Metazoa; phylum Chordata; class Actinopteri; order Gobiiformes; family Odontobutidae; genus Neodontobutis; species Neodontobutis hainanensis. The sequence continues at coordinate 2,866,293 of JALDNG010000005.1, forward strand.
CTGAAAGATAAACAAATCTATAAAAAAAATTGACCAAACAATATTAAACCAGACCAGGAAGTTGGGTCTCAATTCTTTTGACCTTTTAAATGATGTGTCCCATTAAAAAAAAAAAAAGGGTTTGAAAACACTGGCTTAAACTGTATATTATTGTTAATACACTTTCTTAATTTAAAGCACACAGTGTTTTCGTCATAGTTTTTTTGGCCAAAACAAGTTTTCTGTAGCAGGTATTGTCCCAAACTCACGATTGTCGGGATTCTGCCAGACATTGTGCACTCAATTACATTTGCTCACTGCACAGTCTTTGTTCAGAGAAGAAAAAGTCAGGGGAAGGTTTAGTTAATCTCTCATGAGGTGTCTCTGTTTCAGGCCTGTGCTCCCAGGTATTACTGGCGAACCGAACACGACATTCCTTTTGCAGATGTTACAGGAACTTGCTACCTCTCTGTAGACAGCCTCCAGTCGTTTGTGGAGTATGCCCCCTGCAGAACAGGTACGTGCACTGGACCATTTATGTCACTGTGTTATTTCTTTCAATGGTCAACAATGCCTTGTTTTGTAAATGATCAGAGGAAAAAATAAACTTCAATTTGTCTTGAGGCTGGTTGTGAAAAGAATTTTAGATAATTGTGTTTAATTTGGACACCTAACTGTATCCCTGGCTCCTCTGTAACCGAACAGAAAATCCCTAAAATTACATTACAACTTGATTGATTGTGGTTTTGTGCTTCTTAGAAAGACACGGACCTGCTGGACAGGGCTATTGTCAGGGGGGATTTAGTGCAGACTTCACCAAGGTAAGAGAAACATTTTCAGTGTTTTTTAAAGGTTTTTCACACAATCACCTGGTCAAAGTTAATATTCAGACTGTTTAACACACAATCTTCTGTGGCTGCTGTTTTGTTACAGGATGGAAGAGTTGTGCTTGGAGGACCTGGCAGCTTTTACTGGCAAGGTGAGCTCACAGGAATGTGGAGCAGCCAGGATCATTAGCAGATAACCTCTGATGGATTTATTACTTTGACTGAAGAAAAAAGTCAATTTATCCTGTTTTTTATCAGTGAATAAACTCTTAAGTCACACCCTGTACGTGTTAAACTCTGATCTTTAACCTCTGTGCGACCTTAGGTCAGCTGATTTCAGCCACCACAGAGGAGATTGTTAAGGCCTACTATCCTTCCTACTTTCTGCTGTCTGTGGTCGGGCAGACACAAACTCGACAAGTACAGAGCAGCTACGACGACAGTTACATGGGTGAGGAAAGACGTCAGAGCAACACATTGATTCTACATTAGCATTGTTAGTCTGTGTCCATAGTATTTGCTGTTAACAAAGCTCCTTGTTTTGAAGGAGACAGCCTCTTCATTGCATAATTTACAGTTTACTTTTATCATATTTATTTACAGTAAAATAGAACATCTGGAGCCTGCTCCTGCTCCGAGTCAGAACTAAACAGTGAAGCACAAAATCTGGATTTGTCTTTTATTTCTGTGAAACACTCTGATTACTTGAATTGTCCTGTATAAACTGGCCTTACGAGTTGTACCAAGTATTATTATCAATATAAGGACCCAATAGTTCAGTTCAGTTACAGGTGTAATCTTTATCAACATAAATAAAATACCTGTTACTCAAAGTCTTTACACAACCTCTGTCCAGAACCAATGCACTTAAATAAACAGCCATGTACAAAGCCATTTAATTCATTCAATACAAACTTTAATTAAAACATCATAGTTTCAAATTAAAAGCAGTCAATAAGTCAGGATGTAATTATATCGTTTATTTGTATTATTTTATATTGTTGAGTCTAGAAAACAGAAACAGGGTGTATTCTTTTTACACAGAATAAGAATAAAACACTGTAAGGAACTGTTTTCTGTTGTGGCTTCTTAAAATCTGTTTTTGGAAACACTATTTCTGTCAAAGTGTCCTGGTCCTAGATGTATTTAACTCTGTACAATGTTCATCTCTCCCTGCAGGATACTCTGTGGCCAGTGGCGAGTTCAGTGGAGACAGTCAGGAAGGTGAGGTCATATTTACAGTTTAAAATACACACATTACTGACCTCGTGTATTGACCTCTTTAGGCTCTGATTAATAAGTAACTGCTCAGTCTCAATGTACGTGAGGACGTGTGGTTGGCTGATGCAAAACAAGGATTTAGAACCGATGTGCTCAAAGAGTTTCTAAATAAAGAAATTCTGAGGAAATATGACATATTTGGAGAAAGTGTTGACATTACTTCTTGTTTCATCATGACTTCTTCCACTGTATTCTTGCTCAACCTGGCATTTTACTCACATTTTATTTTTCCCTTCTCTTCAGATTTTGTTACGGGGGTTCCCAAAGGACTCTTGCTTTATGGTTTAGTAAGAATTCCTCACACTTACTTTTGACTCAATACCCAAAACACTTTCATTATTATTATTACCCTTTACAAATCTTTTTCTCTTGTCATTTTAGGTGTCCATATTAGACGGAAAAGACTTGGAGCCTGTCGTCAACGTGACAGGGGAGCAGGTATGTGCACATCTGGTGGTAGATCCCCTGTTTTATGTTAAGTGACAACATATTTAACATGACGTGTAAAGACGGGGGCAGAAGATGAAGATTTTTGCCCTGTGGAGATGAGCCATATTCAGGGGTCTGAGGTCAGCTGACACACGGCCAACGGTTTCTAGAGGCTGTAAATTAAACCCAGAAACTGTCGACTGGGCTTGAGTTCATGTTGATTTTTTGAAATGACAACTCACGTAGTTACTCACAAACCAGTGTTGGTCATGCGGCTTAAAATATAACCCTCCAATTTTATATTTAACATGAAACCACCTACACAGTTCAAGCTAAGTTTTTTATGAGTGAAAATGACTCATCTGAAATGGGGAACTTTGGCCCCTTCACCACAGCTTTGCTGCAAAATGAAGTCACCAAATATTATTGTTGGCATTTACAGCAGACAGAAAAAGGCCTTGTCTCATCGCTGTTTTGTGTACAGTTTACAGAGTGTGGGTCTGCATGTGGGGTCATTCAGACACAGTTAGGCGTGTAGCTCTGTTCTTTTGTGTGTGGGGTCTTTCCTCTCTGAGGCCGGAGGGAGCTGAACAAACTGAACAAAGTCACAGTGATGAGGACTGTTAAAAGTCAGCTGAAAAAACACAGCAAAGAGAAAAATAGGAAAGTGCTGATGTGAAAACAGCACTACATTAGATATCACTTTTATTAATTTATCTGCACACAATGATGTAATGTTGCCTGCCTCATGAATGATGGTCCATGACTCATTAGGGAGACGTCAGGACTGTTGTTAAACTGGCAAAGCACTGACTTTGATTTTAAGGTTTAGCTGAATATTGCACGTGGACTGTTTTAGGAGATGAGCACACATTTCATTGCTACAGATAAAGCAATACTTTATGTAACTTTTCATAATCTGCACCCTCTAATAGACTCTACATGCAACAACGCTGCAGCAAATGGGACTGCTACGTGTCATTATAGATGTGCGGGAAACATTTTGTTATGTTACAGCCTTATTCCAAAATTTATTTAATTCATTATTTGTTTTAAAATTCTACAATTAATACACCATAATGACAATGCAAAATAAGGTTGATGATTTGAAAAGGCACTTACCTGTCTATATGAGGTCCCGTAGTTAACAGAGTGCCCAGACAGAAGCCACTCCTCAGTTCAGCTCGCCCCGAGTTTTCTAAAAGGCTTCTGAAAGACTCTCAGACCATGAGAAACAAATTTCCTGGTCTGATGAAACAAAGATTGAACTCTTTGGTTTGAATAGCAAGCGTCATGTCTGGAAGAAACCAGGCACTGCTTCTCACCTGGACAATACCTTCCCTACAGTGAAGCATGGTGGAGGCAGCACCAGGCTGTGGGGGTGTTTTTCAGCAGGAGGAACTGGGAGAGTTGGCAAGATCAACGGAAAGATGAATGGAGCAATGTACAAAGACATCTTTGATGAAAACCTGCTCCGCTCTGGATCTCAGACTGGGTCAGAGGTTTATCTTCCAACAGGACAACAACCCGAAGCACACAGCCAAGATGACGAAGGAGTGGCTACAGGACAACTCTGTGAATGTCCTCGAGTGGTCCAGCCAGAGCCCAGACCTGAACCCAGTTGAACGTCTCTGTTGAGATCTGAAACTGATGGAGCTTGAGAGGTTCTGCAAAGAAGAATAGGAGAAAGTGCCCAAAAATAGGTGTGCCAAGCCTGTAGCATTATATTCAAAGACTTGAGGCTGTAATTACTGCCAAAGGTTTTTTGTCCTATTTTTTATAAATTTGCAAAGATTTCAAACATCCTTCCTTTAAGTTGTCATTATGATGTATTGTTTGTAGAGTTTTGAGGCAAATAATACATTTAATCCAGGCTGTAACATAACAAAATGTGGAAAAAGTAAAGTGCTGTAAATACTTTGCAGATGCACTGTACAGTACAGTGTGAAAGTTTTAGGCAGATGTACAATAAAGTAAAAATGCTCTCAACAATGTACAATTGAAACAGTGGAACGACCAGAGCTGTTGCGGCAAAGTCACACCAAATATTTATTTGATTTAGAATTACTTCATAGTTTACTTTACCTTTTTTATATCCACACCTGCCTTAAATGTTTGTACTGTACTGTGTATCTCAGGAAGATTCTCAGGAAGATTTTATGGCAAAAAAAAGTGACATTGTCTGACTAGAACTAGTTGAATTAGCTGTGATATATGCCTTGTAGCTGGCAGCTTTTGTTATTGGTGGTGAGGTTTACTGGTGATAGTTAGTGTGTGGTAGGTTTTACAGCTTTTGTTTTCACTGTGGCCATTCTTTGTTGTAGGAATTGGTTTACTACTCAAAAAAATGATCATGTTTTTCTCACTGTGTACTTCTGTTAAAACAGTGCTTCTTAGGTATCACAGGAAATGAACTTTGACCTCAGTCTCACTTTGATTTATGATGATCGAGTTGTTTTGTACATAGGCAACAGAAAAGCCACACTATACTTAGTCTTGTTTTTCACCTGGGTCCCCAGACTCCAAAACTGCTGCAGAAACACTACAAATAACTTTGAAGTCACCCCCAAAGCCTGTAACTTGACCCTAATTTATCAAACATGGTATGAAATTAAACCGGAAACCTTAAGTGAGTTATGAAGGAGTTAAAGCGCCACATGTGCAGACCCCCTAGATTTGTTGAAGCTTATAACGGCCTTAACACTAAGCTCCATGTAAAGGGATAGGACGGGACCCCAGGGGAACGTGGGATATTCAAGGAAAGCTTCGAGGGGAGATGGCTGAATGCAATATGAAAGAGAAGAAGACAGAGGGCATAAGGAGAAGTAAAAGAGATCTCTGCGCTGCTGTGGTGGGATTACTGGCTGACTGGGTTGTCTGTAATGTTTTCCAGATGGGCTCCTACTTTGGCTACTCGGTGGCAGTCACTGACATCAACAACGACGGGTGAGTGAGAGACAAACGGGACACAGCTCAGAGATAAGGGCGAAAGGGAGGCACGGTTTAAAGGGGAAAAGGGGGAGGCCAACTGAAACAGAAAAGCATGACCTTTTAATACAGAGGTCATCAGTGAGACTTTGAGGAAGTTTCTCACCGTTTTGTCATTGACTGGAAACTTCTTAAAAATCCCCGTTCTACACTTTGCTCATTGATCCACTGAATGTAAAATTCACTTTCACTTCCTCATGATGGATAAAATTACCCAAGTCTCCTGGGAACAGTTGTTTTTATTTCTTTGAATATTTAACTGACTTTCATTTTGATTCAGTGTTCATTTTTTAGCACTAACTAAGGTCTCACAAATGACATATTTCATACAGAATGGATGAATCTTAATGTTTTAGTATGCTTATAATGTATACCCTGTTTGTCTTCTTTGCTTTACATGTTACTCCACACACATATTTAAAACAGAAACAGAGCAATCTATATTCTCTTTGTGCTTTTTAAATGGTATCTTTTACATGTTGGTAAATGGACGCATGTGTGACATTAGGCACATCGCTCAACATTACTTTATTCATTACTTTATTTTTTGAGATACACGTATATATTCATTTTGAGTCAGGTAAATACATTATATCGAGATAAATACTTTCTGCCTATATAACCCAGCTCTAACATACATTTTGTTGCTCACGTTTTCATAGCTCATCAGTTAGATTCTTTAGACATCCTCAGTCTGCTTCATTTGTCTGTAGTATATTTCCATTTCTGATGCATGTGTCTCTGTCCTCAGTCTGGATGACCTGGTTGTAGGGGCTCCACTCTTCATGCGTCGAGGGCCGGCTGGGCTCCTGGAGGAACTGGGTAAAGTCTATGTGTACCTTCAGAAGGGGCCCCTGCTGCTGGAGCCCAGTCGCTCCAACCTGCTCGGTTTTCAGGCATTCAGTCGCTTTGGCTCCTCTTTAGCTCCGCTCGGGGATCTGAACCTGGACGGATTCAATGGTAGGTCGAGACTCGGAGGCTTATTGCATTTGGCCCCCATCATCAGTTTTAGTAGCGTCTCTGTCTTCTGAAAACAGATGTCGCTGTCGGATGCCCCTACGGAGGTGAAGACCAGCAGGGATTGGTTTTTATCTATAACGGTCATGATAAAGGATTGGAGGACACACCTTCGCAGACTCTCTCAGGCCAGTGGGCGTCCAGGGGTTTTCCGGCAGGTTTTGGCTTTTCTCTTCGCAGCAACAGAGACGTGGATCAAAACGGTTACCCAGGTAACACAGAAGGAAGTGCTCTACAGACCTGCACTTTTATGTCATGTCTCCTTTTTGATAAATCAACTTTGTCTTTTGACAGACCTACTTGTCGGTGCCTTTGGGGCTGATAAAGCGGTATTGTACAGGTAGGTTTGTGGAGTAATATCACTTTAGTAGACGTACCATTGTGAATTTTGGGAAAGAAATCTGGCCTCTGTCTCCCCCTCAGAGCCCGTCCCATTGTGAATGCCAGTGCTACTCTCACAGTACATCCCACCATGTTTATCCCGGAGGAGAAGACCTGCGTCCTGCTGACTGGCCCAAAAACAGTTCCTGTGTCATGGTACTAATGCTCGGATGTTTCTCCTAAATCTATTACATCAAAGATTTGGATAGAAAAAATACACCAATCCTCAGAGAGTAGAACAGGTGGTAGTAGTTTATTTAGGTGTTAAGACGGTAGAAAGAGAGACTCGATCATGGGACCAGGTTTGTTTTGCTTGGAAATAATGCATACTGTGCCTTTAAATGTAACCAACAAAGCAAAATTATTAATAGAATAATCAGAGGCGGTCTGAAAAGCATATTATTACACAAATCCGTACAGTCATTTAAGAGCTCTTTGACATTTACAGAACATGGAAAGTCTCGCCAAAGTTATGTAACACACATCTTGATTTAATTACCGCTTAAGCATCAAATGTTTAATTCTTTGCCAGTTTCCTCTCTCCGAAAGGCTCTTGAAAACACTCACATTATTTTTAGATGCAGTGGATAAATGGAAATGATTTTAATGACGATAAATTATTTTCCACTAGTAAGTTATCCTTTTTTTTTTTTGCTTTGAGAGGCTTTTGCCAAAGCGGCTGCTGTTTTTGTGCGTACCTACATTCATACAAGGAGGTCCTGTTTTAAAGTTTATTGGTATTTTTGGTTGCCTTGGAAACAAAGAAGAAGAAGAAAAGGAAGCATAGACGAGGAAGTTGGAAAAAAGGGTTTGGTAGAAGACGGGGATTCACACTGAAAGGTTGGAAAATGGTTGTAAGTTTCTTGAGATGATGGAGTCATTGTGTGGCTTTGCTTACGTAGTTATGGAGAGTAGCACCCTTTATGACGCTGTTTAAAGTGATAGTTCGAGTTTCTATATGGTAGCCTTTTAGAAAAAGGTTAAAGTAAATAAGTAAATTACACACAAAGTATTTTTTTTCCAAGATGACCTGGATGACTGAGAACCTTCACAGACATATGGTAGCCTTATTTATAGTCAGTGTGTTAATGTAGTGTATAAGTCCCACTCTCAGTGCATGTCCTTTAATGAACACTGTCCAGCAGCTGAGAAACTTTGAACACAGTGAACCTTTGATCAGGCCAAAGCTTTTTTAAAGGCATAAGGTGCGGAATATACAGGAACATTTCTCTAAACAATGCTGCATGCTGAAAAAAAAAGAAAAGTAAGAGAAGTGTTTACTCTCTTAATAAATTCATTTTAGTAACTTGCCATGCCTTTCTGTTGTATTTTTAGCCCTCTCATATAAACAAATGGGGAACATAAAATACAGGCAGAGAGGAGTTAACTTATAAATATCCATGTTGTTGAATTTCCGTTGTCGTCTGAATAATTTACTTTAATAAAAACCCTACCTATTATAGATTTTAACACCAAACTAAGACTGTTACATATAACATTCACAAGTAGTTCTTATCTAGAGTGAATACACTTCACTTTATCGATCAGTGACCAATTTTACACAAAAAATATCTGGTGTGTTGTTGTCTTTTGTTGTCTTTCAGCGTGAGCGTCAGTTTCTGCCTGCGGGCTAATGGGAAGCACCTCCCCTCGGGTCTAGGTGAGCCACATACACAATCGCTCACACACACATGGTCCCTATTACCGTGCTTTCTTTGTGTGGCCACAAGTATGCTGGACTCCACTGCGGTCAATTTGGAAGTTCAGATCATGATAAAAGACAAAATCGTGTAAACACAGGGTAACTTGCTCCAGCAGTTTAGAAACGTGTGCATTTATGTTAAACGTTTGGGTGTGTTTTGTTTCTGTTCTTGTTGTTATGTGCCTTTTAACTCTCTCAAAAAGGTACAGGGAAGCCATCAGCACCTAAACGCTCTTTAGTATAACAATGTATACAGATGTAAATAAGTGTACATTTACATGTATTGAGCCCTAACTTAACTTAACAGTGGCATACACAGATATATATATGTCCTCATGAACTTTTTTTAATCTTCTATGAAGGGTTTGTAATGAAGGTTCAGCTGGACAATGTGAAGCTCAACCAGAAAGAGACCATCAGGAGGGCTCTGTTTTTGGACAGCCAGCAGCCGAGCTTAGTGAAGAACTTCAGCCTGGAGACCAACGGCGAGCACATGTGCCACGAGTCAAAGATCTACCTTCTGGTCAGTCTCACTGCGGCTTTACCGTGTACTTAATCCTTCTTAACTAGAATCTGATAATCCCAATATATACCACAATATTTTCAGTAAGTTATTTCTTGATTAGACTCTAAATGAATGCTGCATAATATGAGAAAACATGAACTATACCAATGACCGATCTTTTATTGGTCACAATGTGTGTTCGATATAAAGTCCCACCACTAGTTCAAACAAAGACAAAGATGGCCTCTGTGAATGAGCAGCTGTTGCTCTCTGTTGATGCTGTGGTTAGTCTTTCTGGTCCTGGTGAGTCTTGTGTCCAGGAGCCTTGCTGTTTCATTGATACCGACAGCGGCTGATGTCATGCCCACGCTGCTGTTCCACTCAGCGGGGGGCTCATCACTGTTTATAGTGGTCATTATGATAGGAGGTCCCAGTAATGTGACCAGTATCAGGTCTGGTCTTAAGTGAGAACAGCAGTCTAAACATCTACTCTGGTCTAAATGCACTAAGCATTTTTCAGTTTTTTGTTTCTCTAAGATGTACTTTTTGTTCCCTCATTAAATGGTAAAATAATGTTGCCAAAGAAACAATAAGTACCAAATTATAAATAAAAGATGGGACAGCGTTATTAAACATCTGAGTCAAGCACCTCATGTGAACCCAGTTATATTCTCTGTAATAATTGTAAAGTTTTAAAACATAAGTGCTGTGCATGTTCTCTTCACAATTGTGTTCATCCTCTCTTTTCTTTTTTGTATTTACATTTATATCTAATACTTTAACTTACAAAGAAGAGTCACATTCAACAGCCCACTTCTTTCCTTTCTCTAAGATTTAAATTGTCTCTAAGAGGGTCTCCAAGTCCCGCTGTTATCCCTCTGCTCTGCTCCACACTCTCTACAAAACTCTGATCAGCTGCTACAAACATGTCAGCCACGCATTTAAAGAGTCGATATTTAACAAATTCTATAAACTGTGATATATCTTACAAGTGCAGGCCTTAATCCAGTTTGAGCAGTCCTACATGCACCTGCAGCTCCAGGTGAATGCAATTACAGAGAGGTTAAAGTAATTTCCTAACAGACATGGTTTGGAGTTTTTGTTTGAAGTGTCATTTTGAGTGGCACCTTTAACTAAAAACAGAAGTAAGAATAATACAAGAGCAATTATCTCATCCGTGTTGATCAGATAAAAGATACTCTACATGTGAGAAGACAATACACGTTATATTACATAATACGTTTAATGACCATAAGCCTAATATGTTTCTTCATTTGTATTTTTTTACTTTCATACTATCAAATAAAAACTAACAATGAAAGGTCTTTTTGTGTTGCAGGGCGAGGAGGAGTTTCGGGATAAACTTTCTCCCATTTACATCAGCCTCAACTTTAGTCTGAATCCTGAGGCCCCAGTGGACCAGCACGGCCTCAGAGCGATCCTGAACTATCAGACTGAACAGCTCATACAGCAGAAGGTTTGTGCATGAACTCACCAAAAGACATGGGACAAGGAGAGACAAGACATTACAGTAGCACAGTGCAGTCTCTTAAGGCACAGCTTTGACCTAACATTTTCATTGGCTGCATTTGTTATTGACCTATTCGTTTGGCCACATCAACAAATGAATGGTTTGACAATGATAATGACTTTGACTAAGACACTTTAAATTCACATTATCTATTATTTTTGCTGGTTTATTCAAAAGCTGCTATGATAACTGCATATTACTATCATAGCTGTTTATTCCATGGCTTTTTTGGTAATGCTAATGCGTTAAGAGTATATTAAATGTCTGGTGTTGTTTCATCAGCTCATCTCTAAAGAACTGTATGTCACTCATGATTATTATAATATTAGAAACACCTTGTACCAACCTTGAAACTGAAATATACCTACTCCCAGTACACACTTCATGCCCAATATCCTGTGGACATGGACTGTATTTCTATGTCAGTGGGTCTTCTAGAGAAATAAATGTGAATCAGTTGGACGTTTCTTTGTGAATATAAATAACCCAAAACTGAGATAATGACAACAAACCTATGTCAGACTCAACAACTTTAACACATCAGAGACTTTAGTGAAACCCTCTTGTGTTTGAGTTCCCTTTGTGCGCTCCAGTCAAAAACCATGGAGTGTATCTGTGTAAACTTGTGAAGTGTGTCTATATATTACACTGCCACACCAAACACTGAGCGTAGACCAGACCATTTAAATGGCCACATGTCGTGTGTGTTTGCAGCAAACAGATGTTCATCACTGTGATTACTGTCGGAGAGAGAGGGCGACAGATGGCACAACAAATATTTACCAGGCCGACATTTAAAGTGACCATTAGAAATAAACAACCAACTTCTCACATTGTACAATTTTTAGATTTGTTAAAGTGTTGTCCTTAAACATCTCTCACTGTTTACATTTTGAACACTGGAAATGTATTTGGATGGAAAAGACTGAGGTTACAGGCAGCCATTTTCAAATTGACATCAAATGTGGAGGCTCTTTTTTTAAGTGTTGATCACATCTGGTTACGGGCTGTAGGTCAGGCCTCGTAGACCGAGGGCTGATTACTGCGCTCCGTTCTTCCATTGGCGGGTTTTTTGGTTTCCATAAGAAGAGTTTATGGAGGACCGGCAAGTCATGGCTATGCAAAAGCACAAGGCAGGACTGACAGCTCCACTGGGTGTGTCGGCGCAGCACTCGGGACATCTGGTTGTGGTTTGTTCATCTGTGTTGCCCATGGTCTCTTGTACCAGGCAGGAGCCAGAGCCTGGAAATGTGTTTATGTGAGGGATATGAGGAGATGGGTCTTAGTGCGCACATCACGTGGTTGTAACTGTGGACGTTATTAGAATATACTCATTCAAAAGCACTTCAGCTCCTAGACAGCCGTGACAGGTTTTCATCAACTGCTCAGTAAGACCCTGTGTGTTTGAGAAAAAGTATTAGAAATCCTTATTTGACTAAGTTTCTTATTCGTTAACTGCCTTATTTTGTTGGTCTCTATGACTCTTATTGCAATCTAGCTTTACGCTATATTTATTCTTTAATTAAAGGATAAGTGCAGTCACTGCTGCAAAAAGTGGCCGACACAGCATATATCTGCTCGTAATACCACTAATCTTCTAATTATTACCTGTACTTTGCTGCAAGGCCAGTCATATCTATAATGACGCTAAGCTATAAGCAGTGGCCTTTAGCTCATATATAAATGTGGCATAATAATCCGGTCGTCCAAACCAAAAAGTCAAATAAAACCTATGACTATTTCTCTTAAAGTAAAAGACATTTTGCAGTGGTCTCGTTTCCATCTGTGTGCTAGACCCTTAAAGGCAGTCACGGGTCACATGGATCAAGCAAATGAGAAGATGAAAAGATGAAAGTGAAAAAGACATAAGGCAGTTTTAGAAAAGAGGATAAGTTGGGTTCACTTGATCTTAGTAAACTTATTACAGTCTGTGTGCCCTGTGTGTGTTTGGTGTTAGCGTCTCGGCGGCTCGTGAGTGAAGGTAGAAGCCCAGAGTGAATGAGGACTCTCTGTGGAGACACTGTTAACCGTTGCCAGCCAAAATCTGAGCTCTCTGCAGGCTTTTGAAGCATTCTTTTGAATCTAATGTTTCCCATATGTTTGAGAGATGAGGGCAACAGTGACAGTATGGCTCACCCGGCTCGCCTTTAGAAAAACAAATGCTCAGAGGAACAATGGAAAGGACAATAGTGACAAATTAAGTGTGTCTTTCTCTGTGTTTTTTGCAGTCATCTGTCACGTAAGACTAAAGAACAGATTAAACCCTATCCTCTTCAAAATGTGTGGTTTTCACTCTTTTTGATCGTGGTTTTTCTGCAAAAATGTTGCTCTTGTTTAGATTCACCCCTCATTCATCTCCTGAAGCTTTCTTCTCTCCCACATCTTACACATAAATTACATTTATCCTTCAAACATAAAAACATAAAAGGCCTTCACACAGACCATTTGTGCCAAATATTTGTGCATATAGTGCGTATACGTAAAGTTATAAGCTCTCTTATCCTTTCATTAGAGCGTGAATCTCATGCTTCGGCTTCTGTAAACATCCACTTCCTCAGAGGCCTGTCTCTTCATACCTTTGGGCTTTGTTCCTTTAAAATCTCACTCTCAGTTTCACTTGTCCTCCTTTTCCTCATTCATCTGAGCTGTCTTTTTTTTCTTTTTTTTTTTTTCCAGGCCCAGATTCAACTCGATTGTGGAGAAGACAACATCTGTGTCCCTGACCTGAAGTTGGCTGTTTATTGGTGAGAGGAAGTCATCTTTTAGTACTTTACCTGATTCATTGCCTCAGTCTACTCAAGTATAACAGTCTCTCAACAATAATACAAGCAGCAGTTTGTTAATGGCCAAAAAGTGATGCAGTAAACATTGAGTTCCACCACAAAAACCCATTTGACTGACGTGTTATATCCTCACGAGGAGTGTATAGTGTAGGTTTATAGTATAATAAAGTAAATGTATACTTCATTTAGACATTTTACACAAGGTCCAGACTAGGAACAAGTCCAGGGTTCATCCAGGACCAAAGCTCAACTTTAATGGTCTGAACACACATTATCTTCTCTCCTGATTAATATTAATACATTTCAGTCTTCAATAGGTCAATAAATAGATCAATAAATCTGCCTGTACCACAGTTTAAGAACCGCTGCAGTAAAGGATTTGGTTTGTGTGCAATGAGCATTAAAGTCGAGTTTACTGACCGATGTTAAAACCCTTTGTTTTTTGTTTTTGTCTTGTCTTGGTCTTGTCTTAGACGTTAAGACCAACTGAGACCACAAGTGGCATATTTGTCTGTTCTCTGGACTGAATGAAACCCTCAAATCATTTTGTATTCAATTCAAAATCTTGTTCTAACTCTGCCTCCTTCACCAAACACTGACCTCCATGAGTCTGGACTCGATCTAACTATCTAACTTGGGCTGACTATTATAGTGTATCATACAGTGGTTCTGGTCTTGACTTAGTCCTGAGGTCCTGACTAACCTCAAGACTAACCTCTGGTCTCAAACATGTCTTGTCTTGGTCAGTTCTTGGTCAACACTTCTACAAATCGTGGCAGAATCTCAGAGTGGCCTCTAACTTAAATACGTTTTTGTTAAATATGGGAAAAACAGCAGTTAATTCATCCAGAAACTACCCCTTTTTTTACCATCACTTCTAAGACCCACACATCTCAAAGCCATTGTGTTTGATTTTCAGGGAACAATAATAAACTGTAAGCACTAATGTGTCTGTTATCACCTAACTAGCAAAAAATCAGCTGACTCTGCTCCGTGACCCTTCAATTAAGCTTCTACTGTTGCTATAGGACAAGACTATTCAATACACAGCCGAGCAATTCTCTTAATAACAACAATAAAGTGTAAAACCGAAATTGTTGTGCAGATGTTACTAGCTGTATAAAGTTTACTCTGGGCTGAGTTGTGAGCAGGTGTGTGGCAGATCAGAGAAAAGCAGAGCAAACTAACATTCATAAAAGGTGAATCCTTGGCCTGTGTCCTGACCCAGTGCTGTGACAGAGTTCAATGTGTGAAATATGCTCACAGACACAGCATCAAAACACCAGAGGTCAGTGGGTCCGCGGGCCTCTGTAGGTGTCCTTCGAGTTCAGTTCAGTCTCAGAGTTAATAATCTGTGCTTCGAGTTATGTTCCAGGACATTAACGATTTCAACCTCTGCTTTTTCAATGAAGATAAGAAAGTCTTGTTTCTATCACATGCACGAGACATAACGACAAAGTTATGAGCTTTAAAACAAAACAATGAGATGACAGATGCTGTTTGGTTTAACATACCAGCTCTTTCATCATCATGGACACTCATTTATTTCCCTGCTTCAAACTGCTTGAACTGCACTAATATAAACACTCAGCAGAAATGTTTGTGAGTCGTTAATGTAATAGTAGTAAATGGTGTTCAGTCACAAAATCATCAATGAAAACTGAGCTGCTTCCAGTCTGTCTCAGTCTACAGTCATGGTTCAGGAGCAGTTTTACTAAAGCTCTGGAAGTAATACATTATATGTAATAGATTGGGATACAAATAAAACTATTCTATTACATTACAGGAAATATTGTGTACTCAGATAACAGTTAGATTTCATCCAAACAAGAAGCAAACACACAAAATACATAATGCACTAATGTTAAATCTCAATTAATCTCAATAAATCATTTTATTCTTGTGTTTTAAGTAAAAAGACAGCAGTTTATATCTGGGTCATACAATTATATTAACTGTCTAATGCACCTATGCATACGCTGTTTGATACTTGTTATTTATGGTTTAGACTTGGAATAATATAAGCAAAGGATTAAACCAGTAAATATCGAAATACAACATGAGTTCAACTGAAGTCATCCAAGAGTAATGAGATAATATTTCAGACGTCTTTTGAAACTGACAGGATTGATTTTTTTCAAACAATATCTGTCTCGACTGTCTTTCTCAACAAGGAGTTATGTGAATTTAATTCTTCAGAAGTTTGAGAAGGCAAAGCAAAAATAGCTGCACAAAAGGGATGATACACAATGAAACGCATTCTAACATAAACGCAGGGATTAGTCTGAGAATGTGATAATATATGGACCACGGACCTCTAAATCACCACAGATTTCTTTTTTTTTTTTAAGATATTTTATATCTATAAAGACAGTAGAAGCAGGAAACAGGACCATGTGCTTTCTCTTAAAAAAAAAAAAAAAAACTTTCTCATGAAAACATTTGCATATGAAAACCCACAAGACCAAACTCCAGTGATTCAGCATTTTCTCTACAAAGAATTTCCCTTCTTTGTCACATAAGACAGCGTTTTTCTTACTTGGCAGAAAGTTAAAAACACTGGAATGATGAAAATTCACAACACAGAGGTCTATGTTTGCAGTTGTAGTCTCTGGATCCAATTATCCTTTTTACAAGCTTTATGTTCATCTGTTACATTTCTCCGACAAATGCTTCTGCCCACTCATATCATCTGCGTCGTGTTGCTGTTGTATCAGCTTTGTCTGCGTTCACTAAACTGGTCTAATTAAATTCATCTGGAGGTTTTCTTACCTAGAGTGGGGTCACTGCGTCCACTAAAGGGGGGGGGGGAAACCAGGAAGGAAAATATCCACAGCGCTCCCTCCTTCTGCTCAATAGAAACATGAATTTACTGCCATGATGTGAAGTAAAAGTGGCTGAGTGGGGGTCGTTGGAGTCTGCAGGGGCCTCGAGGATTTATCACAACTCTGAAAGTGTACGGCTGTGGACGTGCCGATTGTGGAGGGGGTTGGTTGGTTTCCTGAGACAAATCACAGTGATCAGATTTGGTTAATTTCCCAGGCCTCTCATGGACAGATATGTGGCAGAAAATGGCCTTTGGGGACTGACCAAAAACACAGTTACATTGTCTAAAGGCATCTCACGTACCTGCTTCTCATTAGGTTTTACAATTGCTTCTTTGGGAGTTTTTTGTTCATGCTCTGCTCCAAAGTAATTTCTATGAACTGAAAATAGTATGCCGAGTTCTAAATGTCGATAATCAAAGTCACCGCTTTGAGTGTAAATAATTATCTCAGTTTATTGAATACTATCTTATTACCACGCTAATTGTTAAATGCTCAAAGTAACCTCCCCTGAACATTTATGACCATTGTAAAACTGAACTAAACCTCACACATAAATCCACATGTGAAAAACTCTGGTAAAACTGGTACTAAAATGTGTCCTGGTTAGTGAGGAAGGGTTTGTCTTGGGATTTAAAGATGCATTGGGTGTAATTATATAATATATAGTAAAACACATCAGTCATTACAGGGGTTTAATCGTAACAGCCGGTGCATTGGTCAATGTTAAATTTTATAGTATACATCAGACTAAAACCATGTTAGTGTATTCGTTCCCCAAATAGAAAAGTAAACATTTAGAGCTCAGGCAAATTTATCAAAACAGAAAGTCAATACTTCCTGTTCTCACATGAGATGACTGAGGAACATTAGCACCGTAAACTCATTATCAGACCTATATTTCATCTGGGTTTTTGTGCAGGCTGTAGAAACAAGGATGTAAAAGGTGTGTCTGTTCATAAGAAGTGTATAATACTTTACTAAAGGTTTGAAAGAGCCGATTTAACTGGACGACATGCTACTCAAAGTCACGTGTTTGTGTTTCTTTTTTCTGTCAGTAAAAAAAACATTGTTTACCTCGGCGACGAAAACTCTCTGACTCTGAACTTTAATGCCACGAATGAGGGAGAAGGAGGAGCGTACGAGGCCGAGCTCTATGTGGTGCTTCCTCCAGACGCCGACTACAGTGGGATCGCACGAGACAATGAAGTAAGATACTTGGGAGTATTCTTTCAGTGTACATCCAGATGGTTGCATTCCAGTTTACAGTATTATTTTCTATTGGTCATAAACTGGAGTGGATAATCATCACACAAGTGGAATGCGTTTTCTTTCCACCACTGGCTCAGGTCATTGACAGCAGCTATGGATGTTTCTGTGTTTTCCAGAATCTGACTCAGCTGACGTGCAGCTACGAGGCTCAAAACCAGACGCGCTGTCTCGTGTGTGATCTGGGAAACCCCATGAAGTCTGGGAGCAGTGTAAGAACCTACACTTATCCACCTGTTGTTTTTGGCCTTTTGAGGTGTTTATGCGCTGGTAAAAGTAGGTCATTACTAATTATCCTTGTCCACAGAATTACACAATTGAAACTACGTTCACTGCCTCATTAGAAACATATTCTTAAAAACTGAAATCAAAGAGGGGCCCTAAAACATTACTTTATTGGTGAAAAGAGATTAACAATGGATGTCATAACTCCATACACATGTTTTTTAATTAACAAAGCAAGCCCAGTTTTAGTGCTTGTGCAATAGATGATCAAATTTAGGGACTTTGTGTTGTCCTAACTTGTCATGTCATAAACATTTTGTCTATTGTTTATTTCGTAGATATGGGCAGGTCTCCGTTTCACTGTGCCCAGACTAAAGGACACTTACAAAGCTGTCCAGTTTGAGCTTCAAATACGAAGGTAGGTAAAGTCTGACTGCAGTAGTAGGATCCAGTATTATTATATGTAGGGCTTAGGAAACGTGATTGTTCAGCAGAACATGATATATTTTGCCAAATGAACACTTGGTACCATGAAATACAACTAATTTACTAAGATTATTGTTTTTTTGTAGCAAAAATGCGAATAACTCTGAGAGTGAAGTGGTGGTTTATGAGCTGGAGGTCGCGGCTAAGGCTGATGTCATTCTGCAGGGGTGAGGCCACGTTACAAACAGCCCTTTTACACGACAATATTCTTACTCTATTATTTCCTAACTGTGTTATGTATTTGGGTGTGTTTACAGTGTTTCTCGACCAGATAAAGTCCTCTTTCCCCCTCCCAACTGGAAGATGAGTCAGGGTCTGAGAGAGGAGCAGGATGTGGGGCCTGAGCTTCAGCACGTCTTTGAGGTACCATAGTTTATTCTTTGTCTCTGAGTAAAACCCCCCATTTTTCAGTTCCTATTAACACAATGTGCCTTTTGTACTTTCAGCTGGTGAATAATGGTCCCAGTGTGATCAGCCAGTCCACGTTAGAGGTGAGATGTCCCCTGAGGGCCCAGGGCCACGGGCTGTTGTATCCAGTGGAGCTGGTCACTGAGGGACCACTCACCTGTTCGTCCAAGTACACGTTTAATGCACTGAAACTCAAGGTGAAACTTAGACAAAGGATTCTTAAAATAAATACTGACTTTTAGAATAAAACCTTCTGAACCCTGGATTGTATTCTCGGGTTGCAGCTGCAGCCTCCGACAGCACAGGGAACTACACAACTCAAATCCGGCAGAGTGCACCACGTCCAGAAACGAGAGGTGCATCCTTTGGTTGAACACGGCAACCTGGTGAGACAGCACACAACTGTAATATTAGAAATCTCTCATAACCAATATCCTCTCTCAGTCGGCCTTGTGTGTCCTGAACAGTTCATAAAAAGGCTGACAACCTCTAGATTTTTGTTTTGTGCTTATACTAGTACACATACACTTAAATGATTAAGTTTCCAATGTTGAACTGTCCCAGTAATGCTCAGACTGAAAAGATAGGACCACGTTTTAACCCCAAAGAAAGCACTACATCTTTAAGGATGAGCCAAGACAAAATATTTCACGAAAAGTAGATTAAAGTTTGCAGTTTGTCATGTGTGCGTCCTTCCAGTTGTTCCTTAGACATTTCTTGTAGCGCGGGACTGAGTAGTTAACTCATCTGTCCTTAGACTAAGAGGATGTTTGTTTTCTCCTCCTCGACTCAGCATGTGGAGGGAATCACGCTGCTGTGTGTGTGTTCGCTCCACACACACACACCACAACAGAGCCTCTTTTAAAAACTCGATTCCCACTGGGTTTCTTATGGCTCCGTGTTTTCATTAACTGACTCTTACTCAAGTGCCTTTTGTTCTCTATTTATTACATCTCCTGTGGTAAATTTAGACTCCGATTTACACTTAATACCTCTTTCCAGAGCAGAGTATGTGCCCCCGACTTAGTACTGAAGGAGTTTCTAACAAAATGATTCTGTCAACAGAGGAAATGGGCGTAGATATAATAAGGCCTGGACAGCATCTCCTCCTGTCGCTGGAATTGTTTGTGAGATGAAGTTAATTATGGCTGTGATTTACTGTAGGGCTCATAGGACTTGCGTCACTGTCTCTGTAATGTCCGTCATGAATGCCATTCAACTCTCCCACCAGATGTTATAGACATATCCAGACACCGCTATAGGAACTCATGGCACTTAGGGTTAGAGCTGTAAGTAAATAGTCTAAGTGCATTTTACCTTTACTGTCAGATAAGTTGATGTATGAATGTTTTACTTCTGACGTCAAAACCACAATGAGCCTTTCCCATGTAACTCAGTTGTGTGTGGCTCCACAGACATGCACCGCGGTGGAGTGCTGGAGGCTGCAGTGCGCTGTGGGCCGGCTCCAGAGAGGAGCCAGTGTCATCCTGAGTGTCCGCTCCAGAGTGTGGGCTGAGACCTTTGTTGAGGTGAGAGCTGTGGTCCCATTTTCACGAATGTTATTTTTATTTGTGTAAGTTGTCTACTTTTGCTTGTACTTAAATTAACAGAGTTTTTACTTGAGTACAGAGTTTTTTTTACTCTTCTAAACTTTGATTTTAAAAAAATAAAATTGTTTGCTTATACTGCCCTCTGTTGGTAACTTTGTAAAACACACATTAATTTAATTTATGTACAATGGAAAGATTCAGAGACTGTTCAGGCATGGTTGAAAAATATAAATTTATTATAAGTTCCAATGCATTTTATTGAAACTAACTGTCAAATACATTTATGCATATAAACATTTTTTCAAAATTAAAATAATTCTTGTCCACACTACTGTTTAAATATAAAGCCTTAAGGCTGAAACTAACATCACATGATGATATTGTGAGAGTGAATCAGAGACAACCAGACAACAAGTGCATGTCTTTGTTAATCTCAGTTTCTGCCTTGTCACACAACAACTTATAAAATCAAGATTTTACAAAATAAAATAAAAGACTTAACATTTTATTGCTGACATGGACTGTTGTTATTTTTCCTCACAGAGGACCTACAAACAGTACGTTCTTGAGTGCTCGGTTCACTTCAAGACAGAGAAGATGCCTTACTCTATTCCTCCAACGATCAAGCCTTCAGCATCCAAAAAGGTCATTTTGAATTTATTTTTAATGTTTATGCTAATTCAACTGAGATAAATTGTACCTTCCCTTCCTTTTCCTGTAAAGTCAAAACCAAACCAAAGGACCCTAATTCCTGACCATTGCTCTCTACTTCATAATGCTTCCCATCTTATGCACCACTTAACTTATGCTCTTGTGCAAAATATTTGTACTACATTTAAATTCCATAATATGCCTCCATAAACAGAGAGAAATCTGTTCAATGTCATAATGTAGAACCAGCTGATACTGAGTTACTGTTTTGCAAATAAACACCCCACACATATGTTTCCTGTTGTTCAGGTGGTGGTTGTGGTGCTGTGGAACAAACCAGACACTCTCCACTTTGTCCCGGTCTGGATCATCATCCTGGCAGTCCTCGCTGGACTCCTGTTACTCAGCCTCCTCATATATCTGCTGTACAAGGTAACCTTTCATCACGGACTCCACTGTTCCTACACAGCCCAAAGTGGACAAACTGTCTATTTAAACTGTCTATTGTAGACAAACTGAGCACTGCTGGAGAAGAAAAGCACCCATTTTTCTATTTTTTAACTCTCAATCTCATATGGTGGCTTTGGACAATTAATTTAGTTTGTCAATTGTTCTTCGAGTGAACTGTGTGAACTCAGTAAGGAATGCAATGTCGCCAAAAAAATAGCAGCACAGCAGTGTAAATATCTGGGCACTGTCATCAACAGAAAACTCACTCACAGCCACCATGTTGATGCTGTGTGTAAAAAAAGAAATAAAAATAGATAAAAATAGCGCATACACTTTTATTGTAAACTTTTATGTTTTAATGTGGATACATCTTTGATGAAAATGTTTTATTCTTGTTTTATAGAATCTGTTCTGTTTCTTTTATCTGTTGGCACGGGTTACTTTCTGTTAAACCAAAAAAATAATAAAACGCTTGCACAATAGTCAAGGTATGCGGTAAAATTGCTGGTTCTCTCTCGAGGGACCTTAATAACCTCTATAAGGCCAGGTCAGTCAAGAAAGTCAAAACAATCTTGGGCTTATTCTAGCCACCCACTCGGGGCTGAATTTTCACTGCTGTCTGCAGGGTTAGGGATACAGATGTAAAACAAACAGATTTAATTAGTCCTTTAGTCCTGCTGTTACCAGCTTGTTGAACGTCTCCTACTAACTCGTCTTCTTGCTAGTATGTTATTTTTTGTTGTGTGACTGTGTATGTTCACTGCTGGCTGTAATACAGTTTGCCCCTTGGGGATAAAGATACCTTAAACTTTGAAAAGGCTACACACTGCACCTTTAAATGTCTGTATTTTTCACTTTTTGATTCTTGTGTTTTTTATTGTTGTTGCAGATGGGCTTCTTTAAGAGGGCAGATCCATATGGTACAACAATGGAGAAGGCGCACCTCAAACCACAAGCGTCGTCTGAAGCCTAGGTCTAAAAAAAAAAAAGGAGTCTCTCTCTGCCACTGTCCCAAACAACTGGAATCCTTGTCTCCAAAGAAAACAATGTACTAATGATGAGCAGGCAACCCATTTAGAGACATTGTGGGTGCTCTATCACTGGAATATCCATGATCTGGTGCTGCACTAAAACCCTGAAGCAGGATGTATCAAGCCCGCGCAGGATCAAGAACAAGGCTTTTCTTCTTGCTTTTCCAGTCAAAGGCACTAATAATGCAGTATTTCATTGTTACAAGATGTATATTGTAAGCCAATGTCTCCGTCTCACTGTTAAATGATCCCTGCTTTAATCATTCCTCCAACAGTTATTTATGGCCCAGTGTCTCCTGTCGATGGTTGAATGTTGTACTGCACTTCCTGCAGGACAATCCTGACTAAACAGAAATGTTTAACTTGAAAGATCCTCTCCCATATTGGGAGGTTTGTATTTTTGTGCATTGTAATGTATTGTATCATTGTGTTATGACCCAGATTAAACAACTATTTTGTATATTCACTCACAGTGTCATTTGTGGCATATTGTTTAACAGTGTGCATGAACAACAAAAGTATGAACCCATCTTAGTTTGTTTCACTGACCTGATAATTTCACACTCATGGCTGACACTCTGTTTATCTGTTTGAGCTCAAGTATCTGAGGCTACATCAAAACTCCATTTATTGGTACAATGTACAAATCGTATTTTTTTACCCCACAATTCAACTTTATTCCAGACTTGTAGTTTGATAATAAGATTAAAAACAGACAGTTTAAAATAGAGTTACACTTGATATATATCAGACAGTCATGCACCCTACAAATAAAATAATGCATGGTGTTTTTTGGGTCTAATCACACGTAAAAAAAACAAAAACAAAAAAACACTGGTGTATTGTATATTTCAATGACAACATAAGCACAAATAGGAAACATTACTTTGGGTAGCTATTCTTCCTGGGGTCTTAAACCTTCATTAACACTAAGCACTTAAGTTTTGGGGAGAATTGAGGGGTTCAGTAAGACCCAACAATCTTAACTAGATGATGTGTGGCACAGGACTCAGACAAGTTTGAGTACTTGTGAAGACGGGGGTGGGAACTACACAGAACACTTTTTTCTCTGCCCCCATTCATCATAAGCTAAACTCAAAGTCTAAGACTTCTATGTACACAAAAGACAAATCTGTATAACAATCTGTGCTAGTGAGCATAATTCATTCACCTCACAGGTGTGCATTATAAAGATACCAATTAGAGAGCATGATTATTCCTCAGGTGTGCCTTAGGCTGGCCACAAATGAGGCCAGTTGATTGTAGCCTGTGGATTCCATTCCTCTTCAATGGCTGAGCCAAGTTTCTGGATATTGGTAGGAACTGGAACACGCTGTCTTATACGTCAATCCAGAGCATCACAAACATGCTCAACATTTCGGACATTATGACATGTTCGGTGAGTATACTGCTGGAACTGTGATGTTTTCAGCTTCAAGGGCTTATGTACAGATCCTTGCAACATGGGGCTGTAGTTTCTGGATGTTGAGGGTCTGTGTTTGTAATGTACTGCCAAATTCTCTGAAACGCCTTCGGGGACAGCTTATTGTTGAGACATTAACATTTAACATTATTGTAGAGACATTAACATTTAATTCACAACAGCTTGTGAATTAAATGTTAATTCAATTGCTGCATTGCATACCAATTGCTGACTGGACAGCAATTGGTATGCTGACTGGACATTCCTGCAGTCAGCGTGCCAATTACACACGCCCTCAGAACTTGCGACATCTGTGGAATAGTGCTGTGTGAACAATATTTTATGTACATAGAAAAAGACTTGGCTCATGAAAAATGGGGGCAAAAACAAAGTGTTGGGACACATTAAGAGGAGAACCTAATGTACTGTTTGGGCTGAGAGTGTCTATAAAGCTACAGCAAAAAGCTACTAGTACCTCACAAATCAATGCTTACTAAAAGACAGATTAAGACATAATAAAGATGCAGGACTGGTAAACAGGATGGATACCACAGGTAAGTACAGGAGTGAGGAATGATCCGGAAGTGAAGACAATGGCAAAACAAAGAGCTCTTGTGATGCTCAGATACAAGCTTCAAACTTGAAGCAGCATTTTCCTTGAACCACTGCTGTAAATAAAGACACGTGACCGATATCACGTGACTGGTTCAAGGTTGTTTCATGACGAGGTACTATGCTGCGTGCACGTGTACTTCTTTGACGCATATATAGCTGCATAGACAGGATGAGAGGCACATGTGGGGTTGTTGTGTCATCATCATCATAAAGCCAGCATAATATAATATAAAGAAGTATTTACATCATTCACACAAACCCTAGTTACACTGGTAACATAAAGACATTGTTATGCAGTCTTCAGTCTCGCCACTAGATGTCGCTAAAACAAAGCTTTGAATGAGTGAACACATTTTCTTAATTGTAACGGGCTGTAGGTGTGGAGGCAGGTGAGACTGAGTTGACAGAGGGAGAGAGGGGCTGGAGTGGAGTACATAATGTTACAGCTTGGGCCTTGTTAGTGGCTTTGTCCTGTCTCCTCTCTTCATGCTGCCCCTCCTCCTCCTCCCTTAGCCTGCTGGCGTTGGCTCTGCGCAGCACGTGCCTCCTTCCGGCTAGTGGCTTAGGGTTAGACTTTGTCGAAGTTTCAACCCAGTATTTAAAAAATGGTTCATTAATCGAGACTTCAAATACAGAGTACAGTCCAGACGTTATTTGTTGGTTTATTTGGGACGTCATTCGCACATTTCTGTTCCTGTACTCTAGACGGTTGTATGATTTTAAATTGTCACATTCACAAACTGACATCTTCACAGGATCAGATCACCTGTATGAGCTGTCAGGTTACACTTCTCGTCCACAAAGACTTTGTGATAGCGGGTTGTATTTATCCTTGTTAAATAACTACTTCCGTGCTACAAAACTGCCTAGTTCACAATAACTCTAAGCAATATTGTGCCAAATATTTAAATAGCAAACTTTAACACAAAGAACTAGTGCCAGCAATACCACATTAACTGCATTAAACATGAACAGAACAGGCACATTAACAGAGGAACTATTCCCCAACACGAGCGGATCACAACTGTGTCCCACTACAGTATGAACCGTTGATTGTTTATAGATGTTTTAGGTGCCTAAGAGTCTGTATAAAAATAAAAGCCAACTACACCACCCTGGGAATTTCGCCCAGAGAATATTATGGAAACAAGGACACTAGACTCACTAAAAAAGGAGACAAGATTTAAGTTTTTACAAAACAAATAAGATTTATGTTGAGTGGCAGAAATAACAAATAAAACCTTTAAGTAAATAAGCTGTTAGTTTTTATTACAATAATAAAATACAAATTTTAGAAAAGGGTTAAAGTCAGGGGTCTCAACTCAACTCTCAACTGCAGCCCGCAAGAAAATATTTTATGGCCCAAAGGACAATATGAAAGTTTATTGTTAGTGCCCTGTGAGGTTTTTTATGTGAATGCATGTCACCATGTTGTGTGTGGAAGGTTCCTTTTTGTGCTGGAACTGAACCAACCTACCATCACAGTGGAGTATATGGCTACTGGGCTTGATGCAGGCAGAGAAACATTTAACAACTATGGAGGAGCCTGTTTAACATCACATAGTGGTCATAAAATGTCTGCTTCTTACTGTGTTTGAAATGAGCATGTTTGACCTTGAGCTGGACAAAGTCAATGTTACTGGCATTGGATTTGGCATCATGCGGATTGTATTTTGTTTTACCATCATTTGAAATGGGCTGATTTGTTTGAAAGTTAACGGCAATTTGATCGCCACTATCCATGCGGATTTGTTATCATGACGAATCTGCAAATTAACGCCGATGTTATGTTGACAATTTCACAGAGAGGAGCGGACATCCAATGGGGCCACTCAGCAGCTCATTCATGTTCTTCAATATTTCTTTTAAGTTCAGGATAGCTCAGGTTAAAGAGCCCATTGAAGTTGAAGAACTGTTAGTAATGACGTTTGAGAGGATTTAACAAAGTTTTTTTTTGTGGAATACCTGATCCGGCCCAGCCTCACCCAGACTCTGCCTCCTGCGGCCCTCAAGTAATTTGAGTTTGAGATCCCTGGTTAAAGTAATCTTTAAAAGAGCTACGTAAATTCAAAGGGCTGAGGCTGTGAGGGGAAGTTTGAAGAAGGGGAGGCTACATCCAATGAGAATTTGGGCACCCAAAACACACGACATACACACACAAAAAAAATGGGCAAACCAAAGAAAACTGGAGTACCACCACCAGGGGTCACCACTACCACCACATGGGACCTCAGCAACTGAAACGGAGATGATAAAATTGTTAACAGAGATGGTAAAATCATTAACAAGCCACAGCACTCAAAAACAGCTCATACAACAATCAGAGTTTATAGACACTGCCTTGTACAGGGCAGGGGGGTTCAGTCCAAATTAACCATAAAACAGTCCTCTGGTGACGCCCCTGTCAGTAGTACTGACAAAGGTAACCCTCAGAACAGTCCAGAAATAATTAAGTGGCAGTCACAAACCAAAAAACAAAAAAACAGCAGCTAGTCCACAAGGGAGAAGCAGTTGACTAGCCAATTCGCCAGAGCTGCAACAGAGTGTAGGGTGGTTTCACGGGCAATGGATTTTGCGCGGTCATTTAGCCTGTAACATGGCACTGTATCCGCCCAGAAGAATGCAGACAGTGGGAGCCTAAACAGCTACGAGATAAAGACAATCAGGTCAGCTTACAACATACTGGCTATGGTGAAACACAATAACGTCCTTACTTACATGCCCAGTTAACCAGAACACTCCCAGCGGCGTGATCTAAACAATGGAAACACAAGGACACCTATGTGGCTGTAAGGGAGTCATACTAGGGATAAATCCAACAAAAAGGATACCAAAATCAACGTAGCCGTGGCCAGCTCCTACCTGTTTACCTGACACCGTAAGCGTAGTAAAGGGGAGTGGCGTGACAAAGGCAGAGAACGAACTACGTGCAAGCGAGTGCTTATATAGGGGACATGGCTAAGTGCCTCTTAAAGCCACAGTTCGACTGGTGCTGCCACATATAGTGTATTTAATCCGCCCATTGGTTCCCTATTTACTGATATTGTCGTTACGATTTGGCAATAAAATGGCCGTTACATCCTGGATTTTAGGCTTTTACTTCATAGTAAAACAATTGGAACTTTACACTTGTAAAGTTACCATTGGGTTTCTCCTTTACATTTCCGCTTTTGGTGCCTGCCCTCTGGTGGACGGCGGTATATTGCTGTATTTCGCCGTATGGCGGCGCCCTTACGCGACAACCATTTAGGAGGTTCCATGGGAGACACTTGCTATGAACGTATACGTTGAAGACCCTTCTTTTTTTTGGTCATGTCTGGTATCAGTCTACAGCTTTATATTTAGCCAAATATATTCTATGAATCATATTCTATTCTAAAATATATAAAATGGCCCATAGCTTTATTTGAATAGTGGCTGTTCAGTAGGATAGGCCTACAAATGTGATCTCATTTCATGTTTAACAACACTCAGCTCTGTAGGAACTCAAACCCAGACTAAATAATTGACAGTGACCCAAAGCCTGTGGATTAACTGATGCACAACTTCTGATGAGAAACTGCTGTAATTACAATGGTGCACATGGTTGCGACATGGTTTTTGTAATTTCTTTTGGCTATTTCCATGCAGTTGTATGTTGTTGTAATACCATGTCGCTATTTCTGGTGCAGTTAAATGTTGTAATTCCATTTGGCTGTTTCTTTTTGTAAAGTGTGTTTCAACTTTTGTGTTTCGTTGAGCTCTCTGGGCCACTGTTAGAATCTTTAGAACTCAATGCAACACTGTTAAACCAAATCTCTGTTGACTCAGTCTCTATTCGCTGAGCTCAGTTCTCCCAAAGAGCTAAGACAACCAAACCAGTGAGAGGTATCGATACAGGATGAAGCAGTGAAGTATTTCGTACGTCACTAGTCACATGACCAAACCATGCTTTGGCACAGTGCTTTGATGTGTCGGAGCCTCGAGCGCCAGAGGATCACTGACTCCAGCTGCTCAATAAGGTTTTTATGGTTTCTCCAGACTCCAGGTGTGTTTGAACTGGCCCTGTCGCCATGCTCTTGGGCGCGCGCAGTCATCTTCTCATTATGCACAGTTATAAGTTGCATTTTAATTACTTTATATTTAACAAATATACTATTTGAGCACTTGGCATAGTCTAATTTCTTTGCTGTGATAGCTGTGCAGTCACCAATGTAGCTGTATTATAATTTCTAGGCTGACTGCATTGTACACGGCATTGAAAGATGCACAATCTTTCATGTCTTTATTGAACACACTTTCACCATTCAAGATGGCAGTTGAGAAAGTAAGTTAACCCTTAGAAAGCCATTGCTTTGGTGTTTTGGGTCGTTGACCTGATGCATTACCCACTTTCTACACAGTTTCAGCTGACGTGCAGACATCCTCACACTATCCTGAAGAATGGTCTGATATAAAAATAGTTCAATCTTAGTTTCATCATTCCACAAAACATTTTGCCAATACCACTGGGGAGTGTCAAAGTACTCCTTTGCAAACTTCAGGTGTTAGTATGCAGTTTCTTCCTTCGTGGTGTCCTGCTTTGGATTCCCTGCTTGTTCAGTGTTTTACTTATTGTAGACTCATGAAAAGAGATGTTAACAAGTTCCAATGATGCCTTGAACTTTTTGGCTTTCTGGTCATTTTAACTGAGCGTCACCTTCTTGATAGAGTAGCAACAGTCCCAAAGCGTCTCCATTTGTTGATTGTTGGCCTAACTATCGACTGTAAATTAATTTCTAAAGTCTTTGAAATAACTTTGTAACTTTCCAGCTTTATTTAAAGAAACCCTTCTTGATTGTAGTTCCTCTTAAAGCTCTTTTTGGTGAGCTGTGGCTCACATAAGCGTGTTCTTGTGCAGATAAAACTCCAAAAGACTTTGATTTTTTTTTAAATCAAAGTCCACACCTTCAAATGTATTATCTTTTGATAATACAAATGTATTTTTTTGAGGTCATTAACTCTTTTTCCACAAGCACTGAGGTTTTTTGGTTGAGCGAGTAGGGTTGGTGGTGATGGTCTAACAGAAAAAAGATGCAATATGAATTCAACTACGCCACCTGGGGGCTTGAACAAGGAACTATTGTATACATAGGATGTGGAAAAGAAGGACACACAGGTCAATATATGATTTAAAAAAATAAAATAAAAGGACAGATGCGTTTCACAAATCAAAACCAAATCATTTATTAAAATGGTTACTCTAGAAAACTGAAAAGTAGAAAAAAAACAATTAACCAAAACATATTTTTATTGTACTAAAAAAAAAAAAAAACTGAATAAATTGTTAAAACAGGCCCAATTCTAAAATTGTTGCAAAAGTACAAAACAATCAAAAAGGTTAAACAGAAGATGGCTAGCTGGGGCCACCGGTGGTGAGCAGACTACTTTAAAAAGGAGGTGCCCAGGGGTGCCACCTTATACCTTTTGTGGACACAGACACGGCAAAGACAAGGTGCAACTAATCTTGTGACCCAGTACACTAAGTCGCATGCTTAGGTGGGGAGATCTCACTCATGTGCCTAGCTCAACCAACAGGAGAGCTCCCAGCGTCACTAGAAAATATAAAACACAAGTTAACCAAAGGGCAAACCCAGTTCAAGCATCACAGTAACTTGCAACAGACAAAACAAACCAAAACAGCAGCACAAAAAAACCCCTGTAACCTGTAAGAAAGAAATCATTAATTTAAAAGCAACACTTGCCTTGGAAAAGTTGTTAAACCACACAAACTTACCACCCTGACAGTTAATAGGAACCTCAGACCAGCGCACACGGCACCCAAACTACAGCAAACCTAGCAGCAGCAGAGGTCGAGGCCATTTTAAAACAGGTGCTTTAAATAGTTTCCTAATGAGGGGCTGGCCTAGCCTGGCTCCGCCCTCCTACGTACTTCCGCTCAATTTCATTTCGCTTTAGTACTTAGTCTGGGATCGCTGTATATTCTTAGGTTTCCAGAAATCAATTTTTTGTAGGACCAATCAGCGAACAGAGGGAGTGACTTGTTGTTTCCGGTCGGTTTCGGCGCATGACATACGTCACGACCACACGTTAGCGATTGGCTATGGCAGATCCTGAGTGACTCTGGGCAGATCCAATAGTTTTAAACTTCAACAGAGTTCCCGCATACAAGGAAGTAAACGCTTGTCAATGGAGCGAGGCCAGACTCTCTGTACAAATGAAATGTACGAGAGTCTGGTAGAACCAGGCTAGGGCTGGCCAAGGGGAGAGCTAGGAGGAGCACTTCAGGTGCCCTGGGACTTTACACCACTACAATCGCAATAAAGGTTTTTTTTGTGTAATTATTTTAGACACTTTATGTTTGTCAATACCCTTGACGATTAGATCCACATTTTAAGACAATTTATTCAGAAAACCATAAAATTTCATAAAATGTTCACATACTTTTTCTTACCACTGTATAACTAACTATCTAACCAACCAATATAACTACTGCTGACACCCAATACAATCTGTAAATTGGCACTGAAGAGCAGATTCCTTTTATTGATGTAAGTGATTTTTGTGCTGAGTGTGTGCTTTGATCTAGTCTCCTCTTCTCCTGTGCTCTCTCTTTATTGGCTGGTCGCTACATAGACCCAGTCACAAGGGCGTTTTTTTGCAGAAGAAGCTCAAGTGTCGATGTGAGAGCTACTCTGAGCAAACGGACAACTGTACGTGTCTCTCCTGCCTGTGAGTAATACTTTAGCTTTTATGTTTTCTATTGTATTAAAATGTATTGTGTATGACTTTAACATGTCCTGTCTCTTAAAACAGAAAAGACAGGATAGCATGACTCAGCTTTAGAGAGCAGTTTTATGCACCTGGAGCACTCTTTCTTTTTGTGTATTTGTTGTGTTTTCAAAACTTAAAAGGGAATCAAAAATTGTTCAGTGCTTCCTATTGACGTCTATTTTAGACTCTTGCAGTAAAGAAGCCACTCAGTTGTGTGAGAGGCTCAAGGATAGATCCTAATGGTATACAGGATCATAATATGAAATTTGAGGTTGTTTTAGTGGCATTTTTGTTTCTGTTTAACAACATATAAACTGTAGTCTGATATAATCTTTAGTATAGGCCATGACCACAAACAGACTGACCTACTGTATGTGTGGTGTCTGGCAGGTTGATCCTCTGTGATTTCCTCCATTGACAGAGTAAAGATCCAGGCTTTGGCCCAACAGTTGTGCAGTGAGTCAGCACACAGGGTATTAGTGTTTGGGTTTTAAGTCTCTGCAGATGGTCTGGCCCTGTTTGGGACTTTGGGTCTGGTCCTTCACATCGAGTCTTAACTCCACGTTAAGATAAATGAACAGGGAATGGTTAAGTTTAAACATCTTTCTGATGTGTGTTTGTCACAAAGATAACTGGATGAAAAAAGCAGCTGTGTGTGCTACACATATTTTTTTTTTTTTTTTTTTTTTTTTTTACAGGCCTCGACTGTAATCTGTAAATCTGTAAAGTGCTAACATGACCAGAAACCTGTTGAAGAATCCCAGTGGGGAGGGTAAGATGCAGAGTCACACTGCAGCTCAAGTAGTGTTTATTTATTTTTATTTTTTTTTTAGAATGATTTAGATAAACAGCAAGTTCTACTCAAGTCCAAGTTTTATTGTCAAAAGTTATTGTCATTTTAAATGTACTTAGTGTCCTCAAGGGAAGCATTTTCATAACTGGGTTTGAGGTTTCAGTTTCAATACTCAAAACCACATCACAATGCAATTTTCATTCTCAAAGGTAAGATTACATTAGTAGGCCCAGCAGAATGTATGCAGGTTTTGGTTTAGTAGCTTCAGAGAGTTGACAATAAACAACCACTATCTAGATCAACTGAGCCCAACAACAGCCATCTCAACACTACAGAAGAAGTATATGACATACACACATTTATACTGGCTGTAGGAGACAGAAATGTGGTGAACTGTGTGTGTTGGTCTGGTGCTGAAGGGGCAGAGCTCACGTGCACGTATGTCTGAAAAGGTGCACTTACCTGTAGCAGGTGGAGGAGAGAGGATAGGTTAAGTAGCCATAATTTTTGTTGACTGCTACGGTTCTGTTCGGTATTCGTCATTATTAGTTTATCCATACGTTTGTCTTTACCACCAGTATGCGCTGTGATAGCTGAGTGTTTATTAAATAAATCACAGTAAAGCATTCTCGATCAAGCGTCTCTGTTTACAAAACGGATTTCCATAGCGAGTCACAAATATATGTACAAGACCCATCTTAACCTCTCAGCGGTACGTTCAGAAGTACGCTACAATGGCTTTTCCAAACTTTAAAGGCTTTAAAGCCCATTTTATTACAGCTCATTACTGCTCTTTCCAGTCTGGTTAGAATATGCTTGCTTAGCCTATAATATCTGTTTGTCCTGATAATACTAATGTATAAAACAGTTACATACATAAGAAATATTTCTGCTGATGCCAGTAGTGCCTTTGTCTCTCAGAGGACCTCGGTTCCTGGGACCTGACCGAAAATGGTGGGAACATGTGGAAGGTGGAGGACATGCCTGGAGACTGTGGCCATGCCTTTAGTAACGACGAAGTGAGAAACTACTTTGTTACATCTTTTGAGTAAGTGTTTTTTTTTTTAATTAATTGCTGTACTGTTTTTAAGCCTGGCATTGTGATGTGTTTTTTATTGGGCAGCCTGAGTATGTTGTTTCTGTTTGTGTCGTAGACTGTGTTTGAAGAGACAGATTATAAACCTGGTTGAAGAGGGATACTCGCCTGAAGAACTGGATGCTCAGCCTCCTGTCACAGTTGAAGACTGGTAAATATTTACACACTCACATTCACTAGTGTATCTAATAAGAGAAATAATGATACATTGTACAGGTACTCTGGGAGGACAGACTGTGGCTGCACCTACCAGATCACTGTGAGTCTATTGGATGAAAATCAAGAGGTCATACAGGAGTTTAATCCAGAGCCTGTGACTCTTGATCCTGACACGGACGACTGCTCCTGGAAGCAGGTAAGTGACACAAGCAGGTTTACAACAGTTTACATATCCTAACAGTCTGTTTAATCTGCAGGTCAGCCATAGTTTTACTGACTACGGGCCCGGTCTGCGCTTCATCTTGTTTGAACATGGAGGAAAAGACAAGAAGTTCTGGGAAGGATGGTATGGAGTCCGAGTCACTGGCAGCTCTGTTACTGTTGGGGTGTGAAAGAGGAACAGATACAGAAACGCAGCAACTAAAAAGGGTTGTAGTGCTGTTTTGAGGTTTGAACACGTACTGTCCAATCATAGACACACGGAAAATGTTAGAATAGTTTATGCTGTGAAGCGCTTTTCTGCTAGAAATTATTTTCATTTATTGACTTATTAATGCTGGAATTTACTGTATACAACTTAAATCCTGACTTTGTTACAGTGGTGGAGAAAGTACTCGATTCCCTTTCATTAGTGAAAGTACAGATTAAGAGTTATAAATGTACTCAAGTTAAAGTATCACAATAAATTCTTGCAGAAGTGAAAGTATTAAAGTACTTGCTGACTGTTTAATTAACTTAAAAGAGCATTATGGAAGATATAGAGTTTTTGTACTAGTGTGCCACTTCTGGCATTAGCGGTACTGCATCCAGTGTTGTGTGTGTTCACTGTGTGCACACTTGTACGAGCATGAGCAACTGAAGAATAATCTGCCGATTTTGAGTGCACTGGAGGCCTAGCTCTTCCCTGTGTTCACAGAACTAATTTTCAAATTGCCAATTTACTTACTGTGGCAAATCAGGAAGTGAGAACCAGGTAAAAAAATAATAATAAATGAGTCACATGAGGATTGTATCCTTGTAACTCATTGGAACATGAGTGAAAACTAATTATTGTTCTTTGCCTTCTTGATTGTAATGTTTTTTCTGTGAGAGACATGCTGTAACCTGGATCTGAATGATTCAAATAAACTGATGGTGGATGATTATAAACTATTAATGCATTAAGATCTAGTTTTACTGCACAAAGAGGGATCGGACAGTTTAAAAATGTGTCCCCAAGTTCACATGCACCTGGTGAAGAGCAATCATCTGGAGTATTGTCTAGTTTTACACACTTCCTCTTGTGCCTCATGTTGAATGCACGCAAAAAGAACTTGTGCAAAAGACAAACACAAATAAGATCCTCAAACGTAGTGCTTAATAATGATTCCATTCCACTGTGGGGTGTAATGATAAAACAACACAACATTTACATTTATTCATTTAGCTGACGCTTTTATCCAAAGCGACAGTAATTAACAGCCACTGGAGGCAAGGTGGGTTAAGTGTCTTGCCCAAGGACACAACGACAGTATGAACTGTGGGGAGAGCGGGAATAGAAACGCCTACCTTCCGGTTGAAGGACAACCGCTCTACCCACTGAGCTATTGCCGCCCAACATTATGCACACCCCCACAACGCCATCTGTCCTGTACTGCAGCGGTCTCCAACCCCGGGCCGTGGACCGGTACCGTGGGTCATTTTGTACCGGGCCGCAGAGAACTGATAAATAGCTTACAATATTTCTGTTTTATTTATTGTCTGAACTTTTCATTTTGAAAAATGACCGCTGAATTTCCTCTATTAACATCCGTCTACGACTCACTCTTGACACTTGTCCCCGTTACATAATAAGTTGCCACTAAAATTAAACCCCCAAGCTAACAAAATGAGAGAAAAACAAACGTCTAAAGGAAAGTTTCTTTGCAAAGGGGAAAAGACCCAGTGAGGAGACAGAAGAAGAACATACGACTTCCAAGACAAAGTAAGCTGCATTTTTAACAGACAATACCAAGAGTCCTACTTAAAAATATGGATTTATAGCAACAGGTGATTCCCGCGCACCAAGCCCACTCTGCATAATATGTGGCGGCCGGCTCTCTAATGAGGCTATGAAGCCTTCAAAACTGCTTCGCCACTTGGAGACCAAGCACCCTACATTAAAAGACATGTTTATTAATATATTTAGAAAATATTAGTTTTTTATACTGCTTGTGTCATTTTATTTTGTGTATTTATCCTTCACACCTTAAAGGCCATTCTGTGAAAACATTGTCAGACATTGAACTGGTCCGTGGCACTAGTGCATAAAAGGTTGGGGACCGCTGCTGTACAGTGAAAACCAGGATTCATCCATGAAGAGAACACCTCTCCATAGCATCTGCCCGCTCGAGTCGGTGACAACAACAAACTGATCAGATTCAGAACCTGATGAGGACAGCGAGTACATGAGCTTCCCTGAGACGGTTTCTGTCAGTTTGTGCAGAAATTCTTTGGTTATGCAAAACCGATTGTTGCAGCAGCTGTCCGGGTGGCTGGTTTCAGAGAATCTTGGAGGCGGCCGCATCTTTTGCGCATGACACATCCATACATCCATCGTCTACCACTTATCCAGGGCCAGGTCACGGGGGCAGCAGTCTAATCAGAGATGCCCAGACTTCCCTCTCCCCAGACACTTCCTCCAGCTCCTCCAACATACACTGTGAACAGGTCTGACTTACTGCGAACCAAGATCCTGCTCCGGTCGTACAGGGACCAGACAGCCCTTAGCAAAGGGACAAATGCCTTCTCCAGATCCACAAAACACATGTGGACTGGTTGGGCCAACTACCATAAACCCTCCAGCACCCTAGAGGGTATAGAGCTGATCCAGTGTTACACGACTGGGATGAAAACCGCATTTGTCCTCCTGAATCCGAGGCTCAACTATTGGCCGCATTCTCTCCAGTACCCTGGCATAGACTTTCCCGGGGAGGCTGGAGACTGGGATCTCTCTGTAGTTGGAACACACCATCTGGTCCCCTTTCTTGAAAACGAGGGGTACTGTCCCCAACCGCCATGCAATGTTGCAGAGGCGTGTCAACCAAGACAACCCTACAACATCCAGAGACTTGAGGTACTCAGGGTGTATCTCATCCACCTTGCCTTGCCACCGAGGAGCTTCCCAACTACCTCAGTGACTTCGGCCTGGGTGATGGACAAGTCCACCTCCGAGCCTTCGGCCTCTGCTTCCTCAGTGGAAGACGTGTCGGTGTTGTTGAGGAGATCCTCAAAGTATTCCTTCACCGTCCAACAATCTCCCCAGTTAAAGTCAGCAGATTCCCATTTCCACTGTAAACATTTTTGGCAGGGCACTGCTTCCCCCTCCTGAGGCGCCGGACGGTTTGCCAGAATTTCTTTAAGGACGACCTATAGTCCTTTTCCATGGCCTCACCGAACTCCTCCCAGATCCAAGTTTTAGCCTCCCCAACCACCCGAGCTGCAGTCCGCTTGGCCTGCCGATACCTATCAGCTGCCTCAGGAGTCACACAGCTTGACGGTATCTCTTACTTCCGGTGTCCACCATCGGGGTTCGGGGGTTGCTGCCATGACAGGCACCGGAGACTTTACAACCACAGCTTTGAGTGGCCGCATCGACAATGGAGGTGGAGAACATGGTCCACTCGAACTCAATGTCTCCAACCTTCCTCGGGATCTGGTCGAAGCTCTGCCGGAGGTGGGAGTTAAAGATCTTTCTTACAGGGGGCTCGGCCAAACGTTCCCAACAGACCCTTATAGTACGTTTGGGTCTGCCGAGTCTGTCCAGCTTTCTCGATCATCGATCTCCGGCCTAGGGTGTCCTGGTGCTACGTGCACTGGTGGACACCCTTATGCTTGAACATGGTGTTCGTTATGGACAAACTGACTAGCACAGAAGTCCAATAACAGAACACCGCTCAGGTTCAGATCCGTGGGGTCGTTCCTCCCAATCACGCCCCTCCAGGTGTCACTGTCACTGCCCACGTGAGCGTTGAAGTCCCCTAGTAGAACGACGGAGTCCCCGGTCGGCGCACTTTCCAGCACCCCTCCCAGAGACCCCACTGCCATTTGGCCCGTTAACACAAACAACAGTAAGAGACCTATCCCCGACCCGAAGGCGCAGGGAAGCAACCCTCTCGTTCACCAGGGTGAACTCCAACACATAGCGGCTGAGCTGGGGGGCCATGAGCAAGCCACACCAGCCCTCCGCCTCTCACTCCAGAGTAGTGGAGAGTCCAGCCTCTCTTGAGGATTTGGGTTCCAGAGCCCAAGCTGTGCGTGGAGGTGAGCCCGACTATCTCTAGTCGGTATCTCTCAACCTCCCGCACAAGCTCAGGCTCCTTCCCCGTCAGCTTGGTTACATTCCATGTCCCACATGACACATCAGTAGGCCTACTGCTTCGTAGCGCAAGTTGTTTCGTGACGTGGTACGATGCCACGTGCACTTCAACTTCTTTGGTGCATATATCACTGTATAGACATGATGAAGCACAACGGGTGGAGTTGTTGTGGTAGGAACTTGCATAGTCGTAAGCGCAAGCCAGTTTAATATAATATATAAAAGTATTTATATTAATCACACAAACCCTAGTTACACTTGTAACATAATTAAGACATTGTTATGTTGTCTCCTATTTTGCCACAAGATGTCGATGAAACCGCTTTAATTGAGTGAACAAACCCATTTTCGAAAGAATTTAAGTAGATTGTGGTTGCTTTTGTACTGGTTTAATTGTCACGGGCTGCAGGTGTGGAGACAAGTGAAAGTAATGAGTTACCAGAGGGAGAGAGGGGCTGGAGTGGAGTACATAATGTTAAAGCTGGGGCCTTGTTACTGGCTTTGTCCTGTCTCCTCTCTTGCTCTTCTTCAGTGCAGGTGATAGTCCCTCTGCATGCAGCCTCTACTCCTCTACTCTAGACGGTTGTATGATTTTTAAAGTGTCACATTCATTATATTCTATGGTCCCACTACAGTATGAACTTACGTTTAAGACCCATTTTTGTTTGTAATGTTATAGAATCTACGGTGGCCCAGAGAGCTCAACAAAACACACATTACAGAAACAGCCGTAATTACAATGTTGCCCATGGTTGCAACATGGTTATTGTTATTGTTTTGGGGCTATTTACAGTGCAGTTAAATGTTGTAATTACGTTTGGCTGTTTCTTTTTGTAAAGTGTGTTTCAATTTTTGTATTTCAGTGAGCTCTCTGGGCCACCATAAGAATCTTTAGAACTGAATGCAACACTGTCAAACCGAATTTCTGTTGACTCAATCTGTATTTGCTAAACTTAACTCTCCCAAAGAGCTAAGACAACCAAACCAGTGACAGGAATTGATACAGGATGAAGCAGTGAAGTGGTTCATACGTCACATGACTAAACCACGCTTAGTGGTTAGGCACAGTGCTTTGATGTGTCGGAGCCTCGGGCGTCAGAGGACCATCACTGACTCCAGCTGCTCAATAAGGTTTTTATGGTTTCTCCAGACTCCAGGTGTGTTTGAACTGGCCCTGTCGCCATGCTCTTGGGCGCGCGCAGTCATCTCCTCATTATTCACAGTTATATGTTGCATTTTAAATATTTAATATTTAAGAAATATACTTTTTGAGCACTTTAACTTGGCATGGGCTCCCTTTTTTGCTGTGCAGTCGTCATTATCATTTCTAGGCCGACTGCACATTCCTATTTGACGGGAAGTGTCTAAAAATAATTGCAAGATGGCAGTGGAGAAAGTAAGTTAACCCTAAGAAAGCCATTGCTTTGGTGTTTTGGGTCGTTGACCTGATGCATTACCCACTTTCTACACAGTTTCAGCTGACGTGCAGACATCCTCACACTATCCTGAAGAATTGTCTGATATAAAATAGTTCAATCTTAGTTTCATCATTCCACAAAACATTTTGCCAATACCACTGGGGAGTGTCAAAGTACTCTTTTGCAAACTTCAGGTGTTAGTATGCAGTTTCTTCCTTCGTGGTGTCCTGCTTTGGATTCCCTCCTTGTTCAGTGTTTTACTTATTGTAGACTCATGAACAGAGATGTTAACAAGTTCCAATGATGCCTTCAACTTTTTGGCTGTTATTCTGGTCATTTTAACTGGGCACCAACTTCAACAGCAGCAACAGTCCCAAAGCGTCTCCATTTGTTGATTGTTGGCCTAACTATCGACTGTAAATTAATTTCTAAAGTCTTTGAAATAACTTTGTAACTCTTTCCAGCTTTATTTAAAGAAACGCGTCTTGATTGTAGTTCCTCTTAAAGCTCTTTTTGGTGAGCTGTGGCTCGTGTGGTTCTTGTGCAGATCAAACTCCAAAAGAGTTTTTTATCAAAGTAGCTGTAGCCCACACCTTCAAATGTATTATCTTAACAAGACTCCAGGTGTGCTAAAACAAATAGCTTTTTTTTATCTCTTTTTCCACAAGCACTATTAGGTTTTTTTGGTTGTTCGTAACTAACCAATATAACCAATATAACTACTGCTGACACCCAATACAATCTGTAAATTGGCACTGAAGAGCAGATTCCTTTTATTGATGTAAGTGATTTTTGTGCTGAGTGTGTGCTTTGGTCTAGTCTCCTCTTCTCCTGTGCTCTCTCTTTATTGGCTGGTCGCTACATAGACCCAGTCACAAGGGCGTTTTTTTGCAGAAGAAGCTCAAGTGTCGATGTGAGAACTACTCTGAGCAAACGGACAACTGTACGTGTCTCTCCTGCCTGTGAGTAATACTTTAGCTCCTATGTTTTCTATTGTATTGAAATGTATTGTGTATGACTTTAACATGTCCTGTCTCTTAAAACAGAAAAGACAGGATAGCATGACTCAGCTTTAGAGAGCAGTTTTATGCATCCTGAAGCACTCTTTCTGTTTGTGTATTTGTTGTGTTTTCAAAGTGTAAAAGGAAATCAAAAATTGTTCAGTGCTTCCTATTGACGTCTATTTTAGACTCTTGCAGTAAAGAAGCCCCTCAGTTGTGTGAGAGGCTCAAGGATAGATCCTAATGGTCTACAGCTTCATAATATGGAATTTGAGGTTGTTTTAGAGGCATTTTTGTTTCTGTTTAACAACATATAAACTGTAGTCTGATATAATCTTTAGTATAGGCCATGACCACAAACAGACTGACCTACTGTATGTGTGGTGTCTGGCAGGTTGATCCTCTGTGATTTCCTCCATTGACAGAGTAAAGAGCCAGGCTTTGGCCCAACAGTTGTGCAGTGAGTCAGCACACAGGGTATTAGTGTTTGGGTTTTAAGTCTCTGCAGATGGTCTGGCCCTGTTTGGGACTTTGGGTCTGGTCCTTCACATCGAGTGATGTATTTTAACTGAACTGGGAGTTGTTAAAGTTTAAACATCTTTCTGATGTGTGTTCGTCCCAAAGATAACCGGATGAAAAAAGCTGCTGTGTGTGCTGCACCTGATTGATCTTGACTTTTATTTATTTTTTTTACAGGCCACGACATATCTGTAAAGTGCTAACATGATCAGAAACCTGTTGAAGAATCCCAGTGGGGAGGGTAAGATGCAGATTCACACTGCAGCTCAAGTAGTGTTTATTTTTTTTTTTTTTTTAGAATGATTTAGATAAAATGCAAGTCCTACTCAAGTCTAAGTTTTATTGTCAAAAGTTATTGCCATTTTAAATGTGTCCACAAGGAAAGCATTTTTATAACTGGGTTCGAGGTTTCAGTTTCAATACTAAAAACCACATCACAATGCAATTTTCATTCTCAAAGATAAGATTACATTAGTAGACCCAGCTGAATATATGTAAGTTTTGGTTTAGTAGCTTCAGAGAGTTGACAATAAACAAACACTATCTAGATCAACTGAGCCCAACAACAGCCATCTCAACACTACAGAAGAAGTGTATGACATACACACATTTATACAGGCTTTTATGAGCTCTAAAGGCTTTAAAGCCCATTTCATTACAGCTCATTACTGCTCTTTCCAGAGTGGTTAGAATATGCTTGATTAGCCTATAATATCTGTTTGTCTTGATAATGCTAATGTATAAAACAGCGTAGCAATGTTGACAGTAGGTAATTAACTTAGAGATTAATTTATAATTACTTAAAATTAATTTCTATATAAAAGGGGCACCACTTTTGGTTTTGACAGTTCCAAAGAAATGGTTATATTTAGTCTCATAATGTTCTGAAGGAGAATCCTTCTGGTTTTCGAATATTCTCAATATAAACAAGGAAAACACCAATGTCTTTTATGGGATTTTATTAAAAAGGTAATGTAAAATTGAATAATAGATAATGATAAGAAAAGGAACAATGATGAATAAAATGGTGGGAACACAGGGACAAATTGAACACAACAAGGGACAAACACAGAGATACACATTTGCTTTTAAAGAATGAGAATATGTAAAACCAGGAATGTTTGGCTAATTTAATCTATATTATCAAAGATTATACTAAGGGACTTTTAACAAGGGAAGCAGCTAGGTCTACCAAGTCAGGGCTTTAACCGACTATGTTTCTATGACGCCAGGCTTCGCCTGTCAAGTGCAAAACTCCCTCTGGTCTGGTCTTTGGGATCGGTGCATGGAGGCCCTCGCGACAAGTTTCAAAGTGTCCTCCAGAATTTGGCGCATCCTGCCTGGTTCCGACCATTGATTGTTTATATAGTGGATATAATCCACCCATTGGTCTGTTACATCCGGGATTTTCGGCTTTTATTCCATAGTAAAACAATAGTTTTTAGATAGCGTAAACGGACGTAATAATCAAAAATCCCCCCCCCCTCCCCTCCCCAGAGTTGTCACGTATTAGAAATGTAGCTCTAGAGACCTAAGCCATCTTTTGTACCAGGCTGTAAACATGATTTTTTTCACCCGTAAAGTCGCCATTGGGTTACTCCTTATATTTCTGCTTTTGGAGGCTGCCCTCTGGTGGAGGGTGGTATATCGCCATATTTTGCTGTATTTTGGCGTATGGTGGCACCCTTACGCAACGACCATTTAGGAGGTTCCTTGGTAGACGCTTGGTTCCGACCGACAGAGTGGTTGTAGCGTGCACGCCACTCCAGACGGGTCGCTGTGCGGCGGTGGAGCATTGAGGCTGAAACGTTCTGTTGAAGCTAGCTAGCTTGGTTGGGCCCTAAGCAGACTCCCGGTAGCCAGAAAAATTAAGTCTTTAAAAATAAACTGTGTTCGAGCAAATTTTCAGAAACGGCGGTTGCAGCGTTGTCGTGTGGACAGTAAAACCGGCGTTTTTGCCTTGCGACGTCAGCGTGTGCGCCGTTTTCCGCTGTGTTTGACGTCAGATTGTGCGCCGCTGACTGCTTTGTTGACAACCCTATGGTTGACGATTCTGTGCAATGGCGGACGTAGTCCATTTATTGCTAATAGTAACTGTGCTAACAGGGCTCCTTGGATCATGTACACAGATAGATGCTCAGTTATATTATTATATTGTGGAACAGAGGCGTCAGAATGAAATTCTACGCAGGGCACTGGTAATGACAACAATCCCGCGACAAAGACCCCAAACGAAGATTTCTTTAAAACCGAGCATGTGTGGACGGGATTTTTTTTTTAAACGCAGGAGAAAAAACTCTGGTTATAAAAATACCCGTGTCTGTGTGGACTAGGTCTTAGAGTAGCAAGCTGAGCTTGCAGGCTTTAACAAAGAAAGTCTACTTGTTACCACGAGGCCCGAAGCATTTGGGAGGTTGCAGAGACGGACGGTCTTGGACTGTCTGCAGGGAAAAAGCAGGATCAGAGTGAGGAAAAAGAAGGGCAGAAGAGAGGTTGCTTTTTGGCAGACAGCCAGGTTTTATCACCTTCTGGACGTGTCTTACGGAGAAGGGGCGTCGCTTTGGGAAGTTTGACTAAAGTTTAAATGTTTAAACTAAGTTTTAAAACATTCCTTGCTTCGCAATTTCTTTCTTGGTTTTCATAAAACACACAAAAAACTCGTACTGTAGGGTTATACAGAGGAAATGCATATTTAAGGACATTATCAGGGAAACATACACTCATCACATTTCATTAAAACAGAACACAACCTGAAAACAAACTGGGATGAGGAGTTTGTCTTGTCACAATACTCATACTGGAGACGAACAGTATAATTGTTAGCACATTAACACACTAACTCTTCTTTTTAAATTAACACAAATTAACAAATTGTCCTTTAGGGAAAGTCATAGTCCTTTGTCCATTCAACAGCAAGGGGGCAGCGTCTGATCATACAAAACTCAGTTTTTGGGGTGATCCAATGCATTCCGACGTCCGTCGAAATGGGAATAAATTGGTCTGGCAAAAGCTGAATAAACAATCTTATCTCAAAGGATTTATGATTGTTTGACATGGCGCCAGTTTCTTTCCTGTACATGGATCACCTTTTGGCCTGGGTCCTGGTTTGAATTACCTTTGGTTAAAGCCAAACAGTGTTAATGTTGGTGTTTCCTGGATTGGAAACAACACTGATAATTCAAAGACATAGACAGTTAATCCAGGTGGAATTTGTGACTTGGTCCTGGGTCTGCTACAACAATTACATACATAACAAATATTTCTGCTGATGCCAGTAGTGCCTTTGTCTCTCAGAGGACCTCCGTTTCTGGGACCTGACCGAAAACGGTGGAAACATGTGGAAGGTGGAGGACATGCCTGGAGACGGTGACCATGCCTTTGGTAACGACGAAGTGAGAAACTACTTTGTTACATCTTTTGAGTAAGTGTTTTTTTTTTTTAAAATTGCTGTACTGTTTTTAAGCCTTGCATTGTGATGTGTTTTTTATTGGGCCGCCTGAGCATGTTCTGTTTGTGTCGTAGACTGTGTTTGAAGAGACAGATTATAAACCTGGTTGAAGAGGGATACTCTCCTGAAGAACTGGATGCTCAGCCTCCTGTCACAGTTGAAGACTGGTAAATATTTACACACTCACATTCACTAGTGTATCTAATAAGAGAAATAATGACACATTGTGCAGGTACTCTGGGAGGACAGACTGCGGCTG
This sequence comes from Neodontobutis hainanensis, assembly GCA_024349245.1. NCBI lineage: Eukaryota > Metazoa > Chordata > Actinopteri > Gobiiformes > Odontobutidae > Neodontobutis > Neodontobutis hainanensis. Next base: position 2,910,431 of record JALDNG010000005.1, read on the forward strand.
CACCTACCAGATCACTGTGAGTCTATTGGATGAAAATCATAAGGTCCTACAGGAGTTTAATCCAGACCCTGTGACTCTTGATCCTGACAGGGACGACTGCTCCTGGAAGCAGGTAAGTGACACAAGCAGGTTTGCAACATTTTACATATCCTAACAGTCTGTTTAATCTGCAGGTCAGCCATAGTTTTACTGACTACGGGCCCGGTCTGCGCTTCATCTTGTTTGAACATGGAGGAAAAGACACAAAGTTCTGGGAAGGATGGTATGGAGTCCGAGTCACTGGCAGCTCTGTTACTGTTGATGTGTGAAAGAGGAACAGATACAGAAACAGAGCAACTAAAAGGGTTGCAGTGCTGTTTTGAGGTTTGAACACGTACTGTCCAATCATAGACACACGGAAAATGTTAGAATAGTTAATGCTGTGAAGCGCTTTTCTGCTAGAAATTGTTTGAATTTATTGACTTATTACTGTATGCAACTTAAACCCTGACTTTGTTACAGTGGTGGAGGAAGTACTCAATTCCCTTTCATTAGTGAAAGTACAGATTAAGTGTTGTAAATGTACTCAAGTTAAAGTATCACAATAAATTCTTGCAGAAGTGAAAGTAATAAAATACTTGCTGTTTAATTAACTTAAAGGAGCATTATGGAAGATACAGAGTTTCTGTACTAGTGTGCCACTTCTGGCATTAGTGGTACTGCATCCAGTGTTGTGTGTGTTCACTGTGTCCACGCTTGTACGAGCACGAGCAACTGAAGAATAATCTGATTTTGAGTGCACTGGAGCCCTAGCCCTTTTTTGTGTTCACATGATTCATTTTCAATTTGATTGATACATTTCCTATTTATTTATGATGGCAAATCAGGAAGTAAAAACCAGGTAAAGAAAAAATATATATGAATATATGATATACACTAACCTAAAGAATTATTAGGAACACCATACTAATTCTGTGTTTGACCCCCTTTAACCTTCAGAACTGCCTTAATTCTATGTGGCATTGATTCAACAAGGTGCTGAAAGCCTTCTTTAGAAATGTTGGCCCATATTTATAGGATAGCATCTTGCAGTTAATGGAGATTTGTGGAATGCACATCCAGGGCACGAAGCTCCCGTTCCACCACATCCCAAAGATGCTCTATTGGGTTGAGATCTGGTGACTGTGGGGGCCATTTTAGTTCAGTGAACTCATAGTCCTGTTCAAGAAACCAATTTGAAATGATTCGAGCTTTGTGACATGGTGCATTATCCTGCTGAAAGTAGCCATCAGAGGATGAGTACATTGTACAACATTGTTCAGGTAGGCCGTGGCATTTAAACAATGCCCAATTGGCACTAAGGGGCCTAAAGTGTGCCAAGAAAACATCCTCCACACCATTACAGCACCATTTACATTTACATTTATTCATTTAGCTGATGCTTTTATCCAAAGCGACTTACATTGTCCTACAGTAATTACCAGTGTTACAGCCACTGGAGGCAAGGTGGTTTAAGTGTCTTGCCCAAGGACACAACAACAGTATGAACTGTGGGATGAGTGTGAATCTAACCGCCTACCTTCAAGTTGAAGGAAGAATGCTTTACCCACTGAGCTACTGCCGCACAGCCTGCACAGTGGTAACAAGGCATGATGGATCCATGTTCTCATTCTGTTTACGCCAACTTCTACATCTGAATGTCTCAACAGAAATCCAGACTAATGAGACCAGGCAACATTTTTCCAGTCTTCAACTGTCCAATTTTAGTGAGTTTGTGCAAATTGTAGCCTCTTTTTCCTATTTGTAGTGGAGATGAATGGTACCTGGTGGGGTCTTCTGCTGTTGTAGCCCATCCACCACAAGGTTGTAGGTGTTGTGGCTTCGCTGCATACCTTGGTTGTAACGAGTGGTTATTTCGGCTTGAATCAGTCGGCCCATTACATGGGAGTTATGTCCAGTTTTACGCACTTCCTCTTGTGCCTCATGTTGAGTGCACGCAACAAGAACTTGTGCAAAAGCCACACACAAAGAGCGGCAGTAGCTCAGTGGGTAAAGAGGCCGTCCATCGACCAGCGGGTAGGCGAATCGATCCCCTCTCGAAACATCCCAAAGCATCCCCCACAGTACTGTCGTGGTGTCCTTGGGCAAGACACTTAACCCACCTTGCCACCAGTGGTCAGCTGTAACACTGGTAAAGTGCTTTGAGTGCCTCCTAGGTGGAAAAGCGCTATATAAATAAATAAAAATAATAAAAGATCTACATCCGTAGTGCTTAATAAGGATTCCATTCCACTGAGGTGTGTAATGATGCAATAGTAAAACAACAACACAAAAACCTGCTCACCCACACAACACCATACACACTGTCTGCCATCTGTCCTGTACAGTGAAAACCAGGATTCACCCATGAAGCAAACACCTCTCCATAGCATCTGCCCACTCGAGTCTGTGACAACGACAAACTGCAGTCAGATCGAGACCCTGATGAGGACACCGAGCGCAGATGAGCTTCCCTGAGACGGTTTCTGTCAGTTTGTGCAGAATTTTTTTGGTTATGCAAAACCGATTGTTGCAGCAGCTGTTCGGGTGGCTGGTCTCAGAGAATCGTGAAGGTGGAGATGCTGGATGTGGTTACATGTGGTCTGCGGTTGTGAGGCCTGTTGGATGTACGGCTTATTGTAGAGACATTAACATTAAATTCAGGGGCAACAGCTTGTGATTTGAATGTTAATTGAATTGCTGCATTGCATGCCAATAGCTGACTGGACATTCCTGCAGTTAGCATGCCAACTGAAGGCTCTATCAAAATGTGTGGCATTGGGCTGTGTGAACAATATTTTATGTACATAGAAAAAGGCCAAAAACAAAAGTGTTAGGACGCATTAAGAAGAGTACCTAATGTAGGTACAATGGCAAAACAAAGAGCTCTTGTGATGTTCAGATACAAGCTTCAAACTTGAAGCAGCATTTTTCTTGAACCACTGCTGTGAGTGTGAATAAAGACACATGATAGATGACGTCTGAGGCAGCAACTCCTGAGTGAATCACTTGACTGGTTCAAACCAGTCGATAGGCTAATTTTTCGTAGCGCGGTGCTATCCTGCCTGCAACTTCTTTAATAACTCATGATCACTGTATCGACATGATGAGGCACATGTGGGGTTGCTGTTGTGGTAGGAACCTGCGCAGTCGTTATCACTACTTTTGTTTGATCATCATTATAAAGCCAGCATAATATAATATATAAAAGTATTTACATCATTCACACAAACCCTGGATGCACTTGTAACATAATTAAGCGTTGTTATGTTGTCTCTTATTTCGCCACTAGATGTTGGTAAAAAAAAAAGCTTTGAATGGGTGAACAAACCCATTTTCAAAACAATTGATAAAGTGGTTAAAAACTGGTTCATTGCTGAACATACTGGCTGTTCCCTCGATGAGACAGTTAAACAATCTGACAGAGAGCAGCTGGATTGTGGTTGCTTTTGTACTGGTTTAATTGTCACGGGCTGCAGGTGTGGAGACAGGTGAGAGTAATGAGTTGCCTGAGGGAGAGGGAGAGGCTGGAGTGGAGTACATAATGTTAAAGCTGGGGCCTTGTTACTGGCTTTGTCCTGTCTCCTCTCTTGCTCTTCCTTAACACAATATTCTAAAAGTGGTCCATTAATTGAGTCTTCATTACATAGTACAATCCAGGCATTACTTCTTGGTGTATTTGAAATGTTATTATACAATGTATATTTCTATTCCATTCCTCTACACAATTTTTAATTTGACTGGTTATATTCTGTGACTTCCACACGTCTACTTTTTGCTTCAATCAATAAGCTATAACCCTCACTCTCATGAATTTTATAAAGAGCAGATTGTATTTTTCAATTGTACATGACACATTGTGGGTCATTGAAAAACACAGTACCCTCGATCATGGTGTCAGACTTCAGCGCTACGAAAGTGCCTAGTTCACATTAACTCAAAGCACTATTGTTCTAGCATGAACATTTAAATAGCCAACCATTATACAAAGAACTAGTGACAGTAATAACACATTATTTGCATTAAACATGAACAGAACATGCACATTAACAGAGGCTGAGTCACTCACGTGACCAGGAACTATTCCCCAACACGAGCGGATCACAACCGTGTCCCACTACAGTATGAACTTATGTCAAAAACCTTTTATTAAATTTTTTGTCACATCTGATGTCAGTCTACAGCTCTATATTTAACCAAATATGTTTTGCTATGAATCAGATACTATTCTAAAACAAGTCTAAAATATAGCTATATTTGAATAGTGGCTTTACAGTAGAGTTGGCTGACAAATGTGATCTCATCTTTCATGTTCAACAACACTTAGCTCAGTAGGGAAACAAACTCAGAGTAAATACTTGACAAATTACCTAAAGCCTGTGGATTACATAATGCGCAAAAAATTCTTCTGATATGATTGTGGCTATTGTTTAGCAGCAATAATACGATTATCAGGCTGTTAGAGTGCTCACATCAACATTTGCTGTGTCATGGTTTAGTAGGTCTAATGTTATAGAATCTACGGTGGCCCAGAGAGCTCAACAAAATACAAAAGCCAAAACACACATTACAGAAATTATTTACTGCCGTAATTACAATGTTGCCCTTGGTTGCAACATGGTTATTGTTATGTTTTGGGCTATTTCCGGTGCAGTTAAATGTTTTAATTTGGCTGTTTCTTTTTGTAAAGTGTGTTTCAACTTTTGTGTTTGTTGAGCTCTCTCGGCCACTGTTAGAATCTTTAGAACTAAATGCAACACTGTCAAACCAAATCTCTGTCGACTCAGTCTGTATTTACTGAGCTCAGTCCTCCCAAAGAGCTGAGACAGTGACAGGTATCGATACAGAATGAAGCAGTAAAGTGGTTTGTATGTGACTAGTCACATGACCAACAGTGCTTCGATGTGTCAAAGCCTTGGGTGTCAGAAGACGATCACTGACTATAAGTGTGTTTGAACTGCCCCAGCTGCCGTGCTCTTGGTCGTGCACAGTCATCTCATTATGCACATTTATTATAAGTTGCATTTAAATTACTTTATAGTTAATAAATGTACTTTTTTGAGCACTTGCACTTGGCATGGTCTATCTTATTTGCTGTGACCCTGAGTCAGTCATAACAATGGACCTATTTTGACGAGAAGTGCCAGGATTTCATGCTCATTGTCTAATTTGACTAATGTGTCCCAACTCTGAACAGTTACTGCCCCCACTGTCCCATTTGTAATCAATGGAAAAAACAAAACACTACAGGTCTGTCCAGTTTGGAGATGTCTACGCTTAACCCTTTCTTTAAAGATCACACAGCAAAAATAATTACAGCGGCAGGAAAAAGTATGTGAACCTTTTAGAATTCCATGGTCAAGGGTATTGACTTAGATTGTCTAAAAATAATTACACAAAATAATTAAGATCTTTGAGTTACCAAAGGAAATGCATAATTTACTTTCATCAGAGATCATAACTTTGGACCACTCAGCAGCAGTCCAGTCCTACATTTACATTTATTCATTTAGCTGATGCTTTTATCCAAAGCGACTTACATTGTTCTACAGTAATTACCAGTGTTACATTCACTGGAGGCAAGGTGGGTTAAGTGTCTTGCCCAAGGACACAACGTACAGTCTGATCTGTGGGGAGAGTGGGAATCGAACCGCCTACCCTCCGGTTGAAAGACGACTGCTCTACCCACTGAGCTACTGCCATCCTTTTTGTCTTTAGACCAGACGAGACGTTTCTAACGCTGTCTGTTGTTCAAGAGTGGCTTGACACAAGGCCTGAAGCACTGACACTGAATGGGTTTTGTGTCACAACCCTCTCCAGAGTGCGGTTATCTAAATTGCTTGTACACTTTTTTTCAGCCTCATCTTTTCCTTCCTTTGACCTCTCTTTTAATGTGCTTGGGCACAGAGCTCTGTGATTAGCCAGCCTCATTTGCAACGACCTTTTGTGTCTTGCCCTCCTTGTGCAAGGTGTCAATGGTTGTCTTTTGGACAACTGTCAAGTCAGCAGTCTTCCCCATGTTTGTGTAGTCGACAGAACTAGACTGAGAGACCATTTAATTAAAGGAGTTAATTAGCTGATTAGAGTCTGGCACCAGGAGTCTTCAATATTAAACCTTTTCACAATATTTTATATTTCAGAGATACTGAAACATACAAGTTTCACTTTTTGAATGGAATTTGTAAAATCAATCAACTTAATGATTTTCTATGAATTATATGGCCAACACCTGTAGAACCAGAACGGGAACATTTCTTTGCAGAAGAAGTGTAGGTGTGAGAACTACTCTGAGCAAACAGATGACTGTACGTGTCTCTCCTGCCTGTGAGTAATACTTTATCTCCTATGTTTTCTATTGTATTAAAATGTATTGTGTATGACTTTAATATGTCCTGTCTCTTAAAACAGAAAAGACAGGAAATCATGACTCGACTTTAGAGAGCAGTTAAATGCATCCTGGAGTACTCTTTCTTTTTTTTGTGTATTTGTTGTGTTTTCAAAGTTTAAAAGGAAATCAAAAAATTGTTCAGTGCTTCCTTTTGACGTCTATTTTAGACTCTTGCAGTAAAGAAGCCCCTCAGTTGTGTGAGAGGCTCAAGGATAGATCCTAATGGTCTACAGCTTCATAATATGAAATTTGAGGATGTTTTAGAGGCATTTTTGTATCTGTTTAACAACATATAAACTGTAGTCTGATATAATCTTTAGTATAGGCCATGACCACAAACAGACTGACCTACTGTATGTGTGGTGTCTGGCAGGTTGATCCTCTGTGATTTCCTCCATTGACAGAGTAAAGATCCAGGCTTTGGCCCAACAGTTGTGCAGTGAGTCAGCACACAGGGTATTAGTGTTTGGGTTTTAAGTCTCTGCAGATGGTCTGGCCCTGTTTGGGACTTTGGGTCTGGTTTTTCACATCGAGTGATGTATTTTAACTCCACGTTAAGATAAATGAACAGAGAGTTGGTAAAGTTTCTGATGTGTGTTTTGTCACAGAGGTAACCTGAGGAAAAAAGCTGCTGTGTGTGCTGCACCTGATTGATCTTGACTTTCTAGTTTTTTTTAAAGGCCTTGACACATCTGTAAAGTGCTAACATGATCAGAAACCTGTTGAAGAATCCCAGTGGGGAGGGTAAGATGCAGACACACGTTAACACATTTATACTGGCTTTTATGAGCTTTAAAGACTTTAAAGACCATTTTATTACAGCTCATTACTGCTCTTTCCAGTCTGGTTAGAATATGCTTGCTTAGCCTATAATATCTGTTTGTCCTGATAATACTAATGTATAAAACAGTTACATACATAAGAAATATTTCTGCTGATGCCAGTAGTGTCTTTGTCTCTCAGAGGACCTCGGTTCCTGGGACCTGACCGAAAATGGTGGGAACATGTGGAAGGTGGAGGACATGCCTGGAGACTTTGGCCATGCCTTTAGTAACAACGAAGTGAAAAAATACTTTGTTACATCTTTTGAGTAAGTGCTTTTTGAAAAAATAATTGCTGTACTGTTTTTAAGCCTTGCATTTTTCTTATTGGGCCGCCTGAGCATGTTCTGTTTGTGTCGTAGACTGTGTTTGAAGAGACAGATTATAAACCTGGTTGAAGAGGGATACTCTCCTGAAGAACTGGATGCTCAGCCTCCTGTCACATTTGAAGACTGGTAAATATTTACACACTCACATTCACTAGTGTATCTAATAAGAGAAATAATAATAATAATAATAATAATAATAATAATAAACTTTATTTTATAAAGCGCCTTTAAAGGCAACTTCTCAAAGCGCTGTACAAAAACAAGCAATACAAAGCTCAAACAAAAAAATAACATCAACAATCAAATGCTAATTTAAAAAAAATAAGTCTTAAGTCTTCCTGTCGTAAACTGTCGTAACCCTGTGCTTGCCTAAGATCAGGAGGCAGAGAATTCCAAAGGACAGGAGCATATGAAAAAAAGGCTCTGTCACCCATAGATCGTAAGCGTGTTTGAGGAACAGCCAACAAGTTGGATTGTGCAGAACGCAGTCTCCAAGTTGGGGTATAGGAGGTTAACAACTCAGATAAATAATAAAGGGCCAAGCCATGTAATGCTTTGTCATAATTTTAAAATCTACTCTGAATCTGACTGGGAGCCAGTGTAAGTGGTTGCAAACCCTGGACCCAGTCAATATCCTGGTGGCTGAGTTTTGTACATATTGTAGTTTTTTAAGTGTGGATTTAGAGACTTACAGGCGTTACAGTAATCTATCCTAGAGATGACAAAGGAATTCATCAGCTTTTCAGCTACTGAGAAATTTAGCATAGGACGTAGTCTAGCTATATTTCTGAGGTGAAAAAAGGATGATTTAACTGTGCTCTGGACAAAAGAATCAAATGAAAGCCTGGTATCAAAAATAACTCCAAGATTCCTCACTTTAGCTTGAGTAGCCAAGACAGAGCCATCAATGGTCAAAGATAAGGAACCAGCTTTTGAAATTTGATGACGGGAACCAAAAAGCATAATTTCGGTTTTACCACTATTCAGACACAAAAAATTTGTACTCATCCATTCCTTTATCTCAGAAACACAGCCAGACAGAAAATCAACATCAAGTTGTGCACCAGACTTTGAGTGTATATAAATCTGTGTATCATCAGCATAAAAGTGATAATGGAGGCCAAGCGATTGCAACAACTGTCCAAGTGGTGCCAGATAAATATTAAAAAGCAGAGGGCCCAAGACGGAGCCCTGAGGAACCCCAGTGAGAACAGAGCTAATCTCAGACCTGAAACCGCCCATGGAAACGAACTGAGAACGGTCAGTGAAATAGGATTTAAACCACTTCAAAGCTGTCCCCACACACCAAAATCTTGTTCAAGGCGGGCGAGTAATAGACTATGATCAACCGTATCAAAAGCTGTTTTAAATCAAGAAGGATAAGAATGGAAGTTACATCAGAGTCAGAAGCCATCAACAAATCATTGGTAACTCTGACCAAAGCTGTTTCAGTACTGTGGAATTTACAAAACCCTGACTGAAGAGGATCAAACAGGTTATTAATTGCGAGATGGTTACGTAGATGAAAGGCAACAACCCGCTCAAGTATTTTTGCAATGAACGGAAGGTTGGATATAGGTTGAAAATTATTAAAATCCTCCAGAGTAGAATTTTCTTTTTTTGGAACTGGGGTTACAACAGCAATCTTTAATGCTGCTGGAACCTCTCCCATCTGCAATGAATCATTCATAATACTAAGGACAGTAGGGCTCAAAACATCGAAGCAAGATTTAAATACGCTTGAGGGAATAGGATCAAGCAAGCAAGTGGTAGATTTCATGCTTGATACCTCCTTTTTGAGACCCTCAGAATCAAGATGTGGAAAATTAGTGAGAGGAGAACCAGTAAACCCAGATGAACAGAGAAGTGAGACAGTGGGAGCAGATGCAACAGAAATATGTTAAATTTAAGAAAAGAATCACATATCTGTTGAGAAACAGGCAAGGTGGTGGCAGCATCAACTTAAAGCAGTCTGTTTATAGTTTGAAACAAATGTTTGGGGTTTCCTTGATTTTTTTCGATAGTCTGAGAAAAATACTTATTGTACAGGTACTCTGGGAGGACAGACTGCGGCTGCACCTACCAGATCAATGTGAGTCTATTGGATGAAAATCAAGAGGCCATACAGAAGTTTTATAATCCAAAGCCTGTGACTCTTGATCCTGACAGGGACGACTGCTCCTGGAAGAAGGTAAGTGACACAAGCAGGTTTGCAACAGTTTACATATCCTAACAGTCTGTTTGATCTGCAGGTCAGCTACAGATTTACCAACTACGGGCCCGGTCTGCGCTTCATCTTGTTTGAACATGGAGGAAAAGACAAGAGGTTCTGGGCAGGATGGTATGGAGTCCGAGTCACTGGCAGCTCTGTTACTGTTGGGGTGTGAAAGAGAAACATACAGAAACAGAGGCCACTGTGGCAAATTGATGACTCATTCTGTACATCAGGCTGTCGCTGATGCATGAATGGGTTAGAAACATAATTATTTGAACCATTGAAACTCCCGTAATGCACCTTTTTAAAGTATAAAAGTAAAAATTTCAGCTTCAACAACTAATCCATATCAAATGTATTTAATGTATTAATAAAAAGGGTTGGTTGGATAATAATTAAGAATAATAAAAAACATTAATATCAGAGTCACATGAGGACTGTATCCTTGTAGCTCATGGGAAAATGAGTGAAAACTAATTATTGTTTCTTTTCTTCCTGTTTGTAATGTTTTTTCTGAGAGACATGCTGTAACCTGGATCTGAATGATTAAAATAAACTGATGGTGGATGATTATAAACTATTAATGCATTAAGATCTAGAGTCTACAGCTCTGTATTTAGCCAAATATATTCTGCTATGAATCAGATACTATTCTAAAACAAGTCTAAAATATAGCTATATTTGAATAGTGGACGTTCAGTAGGATTGGCACAAATGTGATCTCATCTTTCACGTTCAACAACACTTACATTTATTAATTTATCTGACGCTTTTATCCAAAGCGACTTACATTGTTCTACAGTAATTACCAGTGTTACAACCACTGGAGGCAAGGTGGGTTAAGTGTCTTGCCCAAGGACATAACCACAGTATGAACTGCGGGGAGAGCAGGAATCGAACCACCTACCTTCCGGTTGAAAGATGACTGCTCTACCCACTGAGCTCCTGCCGCCCCAACACTTAGCTCTGTAGGGAAACAAACTCAGAGTAAATACTTGACAAATGACCCAAAGCCTGTGGATTACATAATGCGCAAAAAATTCTTCTGATATGATCGTGGCTATAGTTAAGCAGCAAAAATATGATTATCAGGATGTTAGAGTGCTCACATCAACATTTGCTGTGTCATGGTTTAGTAGTTATAGAATGTACGGTGGCCCAGAGAGCTCAACAAAATACAAAGCCAAAACACACATTACAGAAAGAAACTGCCGTAATTACAATGTTGCCCTTGGTTGCAACATGGTTATTGTTATGTTTTGGGCTATTTCCGGTGCAGTTAAATGTTTTAAATCCATTTGGCTGTTTCTTTTTGTAAAGTGTGTTTCAACTTTTGTATTTCGTTGAGCTCTCTGGGCCACTGTTAGAATCTTTAGAACTAAATGCAACACTGTCAAACCAAATCTCTGTCGACTCAGTCTGTATTTACTGAGCTCAGTCCTCCCAAAGAGCTGAGACAGTGACAGGTATAGATACAGAATGAAGCAGGAAAGTGGTTTGTATGTCTCTAGTCACATGACCAACAGTGCTTCAATGTGTCAAAGCCTTGGGTGTCAGAGGACGATCACTGACTTCAGGTGTGTTTGAACTGCCCCAGCTGCTGTGCTCTTGGTCGTGCACAGTCATCTCATTATGCAAATTTATTATAAGCTGCATTTAAATTACTTTATAGTTAATAAATGTACTTTTTTGAGCACTTGCACTTGGCATGGTCTATCTTATTTGCTGTGACCCTGAGCCAGTCATAACAATGGACCTTTTTGACGAGAAGTGCCAGGAATTCATGCTCATTGTCTAATTTGACTAATGTGTCCCAACTCTGAACAGTTACTGCCCCCACTGTCCCATTTGTAATCAATGGAAAAAACAAAACACTACAGGTCTGTCCAGTTTGGAGATGTCTAATCTTAATCCTTTCTTTAAAGATCACACAGCAAAAATAATTACAGCGGCAGGAAAAAGTATGTGAAACTTTTGGAATTCCATGGTTTTCTGAATAAATTTGTCTTAAAATGTGATCTGAGACTCATCGAAGTCAAGGGTATTGACTTAGATTGTCTAAAAATAATTAGGATCTTTGTGTTACCAAAGGAAATGCATAATTTACTTTCATCAGAGATCATAATTTTGGACCACTCAGCAGCAGTCCAGTCCTTTTTGTCTTTAGCCCAGACGAGACGCTTCTGATGCTGTCTGTTGTTCAAGAGTGTCTTGACACAAGGCCTGCGACAGCTGAAAACGTGTCATACAAACACGTGTGCGTAGTGGTTATTGAAGCACTGGCACTGAATGGGTTTTGTGTCACAATCCTCTCCTGGGTGCGGTTATCTCTATTGCTTGTACACTTTTTTTCTACCACATCTTTTCCTTCCTTTGACCTCTCTTTTAATGTGCTTGGACACAGAGCTCTGTGATTAGCCAGCCTCTTTTGCAACAACCTTTTGTGTCTTGCCCTCCTTGTGCCAGGTGTCAATGGTCGTCTTTTGGACAACTGTCAAGTCTGTCAAGTCTCAACTCCAGTGGCTGAAGACATTATTAAATCAGTATGCTAATAATAAAGAAAAAGTTTATCTGTCTGTGTCTAATTAAGTCAAAGAGAAATGTGGATTATCATTTAATTGTCAGCTTTCACAGTACTATCTGATGTAATAAATCCATTTAATGGGGGTAATACATTAATTAATTGTGCATGTTTAAAATTGTAGCCCTCAAAATTCAAAAAGCAAGTGTGAACAATTTAGATACAGGTATTGACTAGCATTTAATATTTAATAAGATGAAAAAATACTTTTCAGTCATTAGGCGAGTGTTTACATTGTTGTTCAACTGGCCCCTGGCTTCTGGTGGACTTTAAGACTCTCTTTCTCTTACTGTGACCAGGCCAAGTCCACAGAATATCTATTTTGTAACAGTGAAATCGTCATTGTCAAATACTATGCTTTTTTTTTATTTTTATGTTAGCACCATCATTTCTGACATTAAGGACACTGTTTTAAAGCTACATCATAATATAACTTTCAAATCATTGATACAAGGGTGTCTTTAGTTAGGATTCAATTTGAACCTAGTATTTAACTAAGAACCACTTCATGTCTGCACTACATGTAATCACTGTTGGTTTTTCTGAACCTGCAGTAAAATTAAAGTCATCTGACCTTATATAATAAATAAATAAATACAATGGGTGTCCTATTCATTTCATCAGAGTAAATGCAACTTTCTCCTCCGTATTATGAAACATTAACAAAAAAATAACACTTGGTACAACATTGTAATTGTGTCTCAAAACTCTGGTCTACCCTGGTCCACGTTCAATAAGCTCCCCTTCAGGTTCAGGGGTGTTGTATCAGTAACAATAATTGTGCAGGGGCAGGTGTAACAGGTGCTGATGCAGGAGACAAAGTCAAAACATGCTCTTATTCTCCCTGAGACTGCATCTGTTTACAAAAGGCCTCAAACTGCTGCTGCTCCAGCTCCGTCATCACTTTATTCAAGGCATAGATCTGTACAGGAAAACAGCATTAACATATGTATGTGTGGACCGTACAGTGTCTGTAAATACATTTATACGCTATACTATACTCACTTCAGCCCTCTGGCGCTGTTTGAGCTCCTGTTGAGCTCCTGTTGATTTTTGCCGGGCTCTGTCTCCTCGGGTTGGAGTGGTGTTCAGCTTTGGTTTGTCTTTACGACAGGCAGGCTCCATACTAACCTAAATTAAAGTCCACATATATCACGCCATTTATTATACCAATAATCTTACAAGTTTTATACAATCACTCTATTTCTGTTTTTTATTCTAGCCAGCATATTTGATTGCAATGGTAATACAATGAACAGAATTTTTGCCTGTGCTTCAAAATGATAAAGACTCTTGATAGTTCAAAACAAAATAAAAAAACTTTAACTGGAATGCAAATGTAGTCCACTGAAGCATACATGAAGCAGTAAAGTGGTGAACTGCCCCAGATGCCGTGCTCTTGGTCGTACACAGTCATCTCATTATGCACATTTATTATAAGTTGCATATAAATAACTTTATATTTAATAAATGTACTTTTTTGAGCACTTGAACTCAGTATGGTCTATCTTATTTGCTGTGAACCCGAGCCAGTCATAACAATGGGCCTTTTTGAGGGGAAGTGCCAGGTATTCATGCTGATTGTCTAATTTGACTAATGTGTTCCAACCCTGAACAGTTACTGCCCCCACTGTCCCATTTGTAATCAATGGAAAAAACAAAACACTACAGGTCTGTCCAGTTTGGAGATGTCTAATCTTCATCCTTTCTTTAAAAGATCACACAGCAAAAATAATTACAGCGGCAGAAAAAAAAGTATTATTTCATTATTTTTCCAATTCATATTATTTTAGTTAAAAATACATAAATACTGTGTAGAATTCAAGATTTGCATTAGTGTAGTTCCTACGCCATACAACAAGGGGGAGCTCCATTATCAATGTAACCAGCGCGTCTGCTCAAAGTAGAAACAGTACTGCTACACAAGCGTCTACCACGAAACCTCCTAAGTGGTCGCTGCGTAAGGGGGCCGCCATACGCCAAAATACATTGAAACACAGCAATATACCGCCGTCCACCAGAGGGCAGGCTCCAAAAGCGGAAATATACACTTTACAAGTGTAAATATCATGTCTACAACCTGGTACGAAAGATGTCTCCGGTCTCTAGAGCTAAGTTTTTACTGTGTGACAAATGTGTGTGTGTGTGTGTGTGTGTGTGTGTGTGTGTGTGTGTGTGTGTGTGTGTGTGTGTGTGTGTGTGTGTGTGTGTGTGTGTGTGTGTGTGTGTGTGTGTGTGTGTGTGTGTGTGTGTGTGGGGTTCTCTTGCTACAGGTAAAGTGGTAAAGTAAAACACTAATGTGGGAACGTGGAACATTGCTAAGATAAGAGTGGGACAGTTTAGGAGAGTTTTTGCCCTCTCAGTGATTATTTTGAAGACTGGTTATTTTGAAGTTCTTGCTATGTTAATTATTGCATGCATGCTGGCACTTGGTATGACCAGTGGGGTCCGAAATTATACTTTTGCTAATCCAAATGTCATAGTGGGGCACATACACAGTTATGTCATATGTACTTGTATTTATTTGTATTTTATTCTAGTTTAGTATTATTTGAGGCTATATTTCACACAAACATAAGGAGAAACAGTACTGCTACAGCAAAGCAGAGAGCGTGGCAGACTCATCCAGTGAGAAATGTTTTCTCTTGCTACAGATAAAGTGAAATAAAGCCGTCTCCTATTTTGCCACTAGATGCCGCTGAAACAAAGGTTTTAAGGAGGGAACAAACCCATTTTCGAAAAAATTGAAGTGGTTCATTGCTGCAACTGCTGGACATTCCCTCGATGACACAGTTGAACAATCTGACAGAGGGGAGCTGGATTGTGGTTGCTTTTGTACTGGTTTAATTGTAACGGGCTGCAGGTGTGGAGACAGGTGAGAGTAATGAGTTGACAGAGGGAGAGAGAGGCTGAAGTGGAGTACATAATGTTACGGCTGGGGCCTTGTTAGTAGCTTTGTCCTGTCTCCTCTCTTGCTCTTCCTCTGTGCAGCTGATGGCCCCTCTGCATGCTGCCTCTCCTCCTCCTCCCTTCGCGTGCTGGCATTGGCTCTGCGCAGCACGTAGTTCCCTATAAAGGCCATGTACTTTCGGCTAGAGACTGATCGATGCTTTGTCGAAGCCTCAACACAATATTCTAAAGGTGGTTCATTAATTGAGTCTTCAAATAAATAGTATAATCCAGGCATTATTTGTTGGTGTATTTGAAATGTATTTTTTACCATGTATATTTCTATTCCACTCCTATACAAGTTTTATTTGAACAATTACAATCTGTGGTGTCCTCATAGGTCTACTTTACACGTGTATCAACATGTCAAACATCTCCCCCTCGTGGATTTTATGAAGAGCGGATTGTATCTTTCCACTTTACATGACACACTGTGGTCCATTAAAAAACACAGTACCATTGATCATGGTGTCAGACCTCAGCGCTACGAAAGTGCCTAGTTTACATTAACTCTACGCACTTTTGTTCTAGCATGAACAGTTAAATAGCCAATCTTAATACAAAGAACTAGTGACAGCAATACCACATAAACTGCATTAAACATGAACAGAACATGCACATTAACAGAGACTGACTCAGTCACGTGACCAGGAACTATTCCCCAATTCGAGCGGATTACAACCAATGTCCCACTACAGTATGAACTTACGCTGAAGACCTTTTTTATGTTACATTTGATATCAGTCTACAGCTATTTAACCAAATATGTTTTGCTATGAATCAGATTCTATTCTAAAACAAGTCTAAAATATAGCTTTTTGGCTATAGCTAAATATAGCTTTGTATCTATTCGCTGAGCTCATTAATCCTAAAGAGCTGAGACAACCAAACCAGTGACAGGTATCAATACAGAAAGAAGCAGTAAAGTGGTTCGTACGTCACTAGTCACATAACCCAACCACACGTTGGCACAGTGCTTCGATGTGTCAGAGGCCCATCACTCAGTCCAGGCGTGTTTGAACGGGCCCTGCTGCTGCTCTCGGTTGTGCACAGTCATCTCTTCGTTTTGCACATTTCTTATAAGTTGTGTTTAAATTACTTTATTTTTAATTTTGAGCACTTTAACTTAGCATGCGCTCCCTTTTTTGCTATGACCCTGAGTCAGTCATAACAATGGACCTTTTTGACGAGAAGTGCTAGGAATTCATGCTCATTGTCTAATTTGACTAATGTGTCACAACTTTGAACAGTTACTGCCCCCACTGTCCCATTTGTAATCAATGGAAAAACACTACAGGTCTGTCCAGTTTGGAGATGTCTAATCTTCATCCTTTCTTTTAAAGATCATACAGCAAAAATAATTACAACAGCAGGAAAAAGTATGAACTTTTTGGAATTCCATGGTTTTATGAAAAAAATTGTCTTAAAATGTCATCTAAGCCTCATCTATTGACTTAAATTGTCTAAAATAATTAAGATCTTTGAGTTCCCAAAGGAAATGCATAATTTACTTTCATCAGAGATCATAACATTGGACCACTCAGCATCAGTCCAGTCCTATTTGTCTTTAGCCCAGACGAGACGCTTCTGATGCTGTCTGTTGTTCAAGAGTGGCTTTACACAAGGCCTGCGACAGCTGAAAACAAGTCTTGCCTACGCCTGTGCGTAGTGGTTATTGAAGCACTGGCACTGAATGGGTTTCGTGTCACAATCCTTTCCAGGGTGCGGTTATCTCTATTGTTTGTACACTTTTTTTCTACCACATCTTTTCCTACCTTTCCCCTCTCTTTTAATGTGCTTGGGCACAGAGCTCTGTGATTAGCCAGCCTCTTTTGCAACGACCTTTTGTGTCTTGCCCTCCTTGTGCCACGTGTCAATGGTCGTCTTTTGGACAACAGTCAAGTCAGCAGTCTTTCCCATGTTTGTGTAGACGACAGAACTAGACTGAGAATATTTAAAGGAGTTTATTAGCTGATTAGAGTCTGACACCAGGTGTCTACAATATTAAACCTTTTTTACAATATTCTAAATTTCTGAGATACTGAATTTGGGATTTTCTTTAGTTGTCAGTTTTAATCATTAAAATGAAATGAAATAAACATTTAAAATATATCAATATATATATATATGTCTGTGTCTAATGAATGAATATAATATACTAGTTTAACTTTTTGAATGGAATTGGTAAAATAAACAACTTGACGAGATTCTATGAATTATATGACCAGCACCTGTAGAACCAGTTACGAGGGCGTTTCTTTGCAGAAGAAGCTCAAGTGTCAGTGTGAGAGCTACTCTGAACAAACAGACGACTGTACGTGCCTCTCCTGCCTGTGAGTAATACTTTAGCTCCTATGTTTTCTATTGTACTAAAATGTATTGTGTATGACTTTAATATGTCCTATCTCTTAAAACAGAAAAGACAGGATAGCATGACTCAGCTTTAGAGAGCAGTTAAATGCACCTGGCGCACGCTTTCTTTTTGTGTATTTGTTGTGTTTTCAAAGTTTGAACAGGACTCAAAAAAATGTTCTGTGCTTCTTATTGATGTCTATTTTAGACTCTTGCAGTAAAGAAGCCACTCAGTTGTGTGAGAGGCTCAATGATAGATCCTAATGGTCTACAGCATCACAATCTGAAATTTGAGGATGTTTTAGAGGCATTTTTGTATCTGTTTAACAACATATAAACTGTAGTCTGATATAATCTTTAGTATAGGCCATGACCACAAACAGACTGACCTACTGTATGTGTGGTGTCTGGCAGGTTGATCCTCTGTGATTTCCTCCATTGACAGAGTAAAGAGCCAGGCTTTGGCCCGACAGTTGTGCAGTGAGTCAGCACACAGGGTATTAGTGTTTGGGTTTTAAGTCTCTGCAGATGGTCTGGCCCTGTTTGGGACTTTGGTCTGGTCCTTCACATCAAGTGATGTATTTTAACTTCTCGCTAAGATAAATGAACAGAGAGTTGGTAAAGTTTAAACATCTTTTTCTGATGAGTGTTTTCAAACTGAAAATATAGTGCGTCACAGAGATAACCTGATGAAAAAAGCTGCTGTGTGTGCTGCACCTGACTGATCTTGACTTTCTAGTTTTTTTTTTACAGGTCGTGACACATCTGTAAAGTGCTAACATGACCAGAAATCTGTTGAAGAATCCCAGTGGGGAGGGTAAGATGCAGACACGTTAACACATTTATACTGGCTTTTACGAGCTTTAAAGACTTTAAAGCCCATTTAATTACAGCTCATTACTGCTCTTTCCAGTCTGGTTATAATATGCATACTTAGCCTATAACAGGGGTTTAATCCGGCCCGCAAGAAGATTTTGCAAAGTAGAAAAATAAGCAAAGTAGGAAATAAGCTGCAATTTCTCAATAAAATAAACTGCTGTTCTAAATGTAAACACTGGATGTCGCAATAGTGCAGGTGGGGGTGCACGTGGCAGAGTGGTTAGCATTTTTAAATTATTTTTTAAATTATTATGCCATGATTTTACTGGTCCTGCCCACTTGGAAATAGATTTTTCCCGATGCGGCCCCTGAGATAAAATTAGTTTGACACCCCTGGCCTATAATTATTATTACATAAATTTTATATAGCACTTTTCTGGGGATGCAAAGATGCTTTACATATCAATTATTCATTCACTCCACAGTCACGCACTGGTGGTGGTAAGCTACACCTGTAACCACAGCTGCCCTGGGGCAGACTGACAGAGACGTGGCAGCCATTCTGCGCTAACGGCTTCTCCGACCATCACCAAATACATTCACATTCTCACACAATCAAACAAGGCAAGGTGGGTTAAGTGTCTTGCCCAAGGGTTACCACTGAGCCACTGCCGCCCCATAATGTTTCTGCTGATGCCAGTAGTGCCTTTGTATCTCAGAGGACCTGGGTTCCTGGGATCTGACCAAAAACGGTGGGAACAAGTGGAAGGTGGAGGACTTGTCTGAAGACAGTAACAATCCCTTTAGTATCGACGTGAGCAAATACTTTGTTACATCTTTTGCGTAAGTGCTTTTTAAAAAAGAAATTGCTGTACTGTTTTTAAGCCTTGCATTGTGATAAGTTTCTTATTGGGCAGCCTGAGCATGTTGTTTCTATTTGTGTTGTAGTCTGTGTTTGAAGAGACAGATTATAAACCTGGTTGAAGAGGGATACTCTCCTAAAAAACTGGATGCTCAGCCTCCTGTCACAGTTAAAGACTGGTAAATATTTACACACTCACATTCACTAGTGTATCTAATAAGAGAAATAATGACACATTGTGCAGGTACTGTGGGAGGCAAGACTGCGGCTGCATCTACCAGATCACTGTGAGTCTATTGGATGAAAATCATAAGGTCCTACAGGAGTTTAATCCAGACCCTGTGACTCTTGATCCTGACATTGACGGCGGCACCTGGGAGCAGGTAAATGACGCAAGCAGGTTTACAACATTTTACATATCCTAACAGTCTTTGTTTAATCTGCAGGTCAGCCATCGCTTTACCAACTACGGGCATGGTCTGCGCTTCATCTTGTTTGAACATGGAGGAAAAGACAAGAAGTACTGGAAAGGATGGTATGGAGTCCGAGTCACCAACAGCTCTGTTACTGTTGATGTGTGAAAGAGAAACAGATACAGAAACAGAGGCCACTGTGGCAAATTGATGACTCATTCTGTACATCAGGCTGTCGCTGATGCATGAATGGGTTAGAAAAATAATTATTTGAACCATTGATACTCCCGTAATGCACCTTTTTTAAAGTATAAAAGTATCAGCTTCAACAAGTAATCCATATCAAATTTATTTAATGTATTAATAAAAAGGGTTGGTTGGATAATAATTAAGAATAATAAAAAAACATATTAATATCAGAGTCACATGAGGACTGTATCCTTGTAGCTCATGGAAACATGAGGGAAATTATTGTTCCTTTTCTTCCTGTTTGTAATGTTTTTTTCTGAGAGACATGCTGTAACATGGATCTGAATGATTAAAATAAACTGATGGTGGATGATTATAAACTATTAATGCATTAAGATCTAGTTTTACTGCACAAAGAGGGACCGGACAGTTTAAAAATGTGTCCCCAAGTTCACATGCACCTGGTGAAGAGCAATCATCTGGAGTATTGTCTAGTTTTACACACTTCCTCTTGTGCCTCATGTTGAGTGCACATAAAAATAACTTGTGCAACAGCCAAACACAGTTTTTGATAAGATCCACAGCCGTAGTGCTTAATAATGTTTCCATTCCACTGTGGGGTGTAATGATGCAGTGGTAAAACGCTGTGTGTGTCCTCCACATGGCTCCACACAGGGAGATCCGAACAATGCTTTGACATGTTCAGAGCATCCTTTATGACTCCAGTGGCTAAAGACATTATTAAATCAGTATGCTACTAATAAAGGAAAAGTTTATCTGCCTGTGTCCAAGAGTTGGACAGATCACAGAGAGCTGCTCCGATGATGCCACGTTCAAAGTGTGCTTTGTAAAACACAGTGCTATAGGTTTAGATTAACAATTATTTACCAACTTGAACATTTAATTTAAGTTTACAACAATTTACAAACACCCATTTACTATAAAAAATGTAATTGCGTAAAGGTTATAGTACTCTCTTTAAAATCTGCTTAACTAAAGTAAAGATACTTAAACTGTACTCCAGTAAAGTAAGATCTTTTTTTTTTTTTTACTTTGTTACATTCCACCACTGGTTACTGGCACATAGTTTGTGTACTGCCTCTTAACAGTGGCTCATCCTAAGTCAAAGAAAGTTTGGATTATCATTTAATTGTCAACTTTCACGATACTATCTGATGTAATAAACCATTTTATTTTAGGTAATACATTAATTAATTGTGCATGTTTAAAATAGTAGCCCTCGTAATTAAAAAAGCAAGAGTGAACAATTTAGAAACCAGAGGCAGGTATTGACTAAAAAACACTTTTCAGTCATTAGGCTGAAAAGTGGCTGTGTCATTGTCAAATACTATGCTTTTATTTCTTTACATTTTTTATGTTAGCACCATCATTTGAACATATTAAGAACACTGTTTTAAAGCTACATCATAATATAACTTTCAAATCATTGATACAGGCGTGTCTTTAGTTAGGATTCAATTTGAACCTAGTATTTAACTAAGAAACACTTCATGTCTGCGCTACATGTAATCACTTTTGTTTTTTCTGAACCTGCAGTAAAATTAAAGTCATCTGACCTTATATAATAAATAAATACAATGAGTGTCCTATTCATTTCATCAGAGTAAATGCAACTTTCTCCTCCGTATTATGAAACATTAACAACAACATACAACATTGTAATTGTGTCTCAAAACTCTGGTCTACCCTGGTCCACGTTCAATAAGCTCCCCTTCAGGTTCAGGGGTGTTGTATCAGTAACAATGATTGTGCAGGGGCAGGTGTAACAGGTGCTGATGCAGGAGACAAAGTCAAAACATGCTCTTATTCTCCCTGAGACTGCATCTGTTTACAAAAGGCCTCAAACTGCTGCTGCTCCAGCTCCGTCATCACTTTATTCAAGGCATAGATCTGCACAGGAAAACAGCATTAACATATGTATGTGTGGACCGTACAGTGTCTGTAAATACATTTATACGCTATACTATACTCACTTCAGCCCTCTGGCGCTGTTTGAGCTCCTGTTGAGCTGATTTTTGCCGGGCTCTGTCTCCTCGGGTTGGAGTGGTGTTCAGCTTTGGTTTGTCTTTACGACAGGCAGGCTCCATACTAACCTAAATTAAAGTTCACAGACATCACACAATTTATTATACCAATAATCTTAAAATGTTTTAAGCATTCATTCTATTTCTGTTTTTTTTTTAAGTCAGCCTATTTGATTGCACTGGTAATACAATGAACGGATTTTTCGCCTGTGCTTCAAAATGATAGACTCTTGATAGTTCAAAACAAAAAAAACTTGCAAATGTAGCCCACTGAAGCATACTTTTACATATGGTCGTTATGTATACAAATATATAAGAACATCAGAAATACTATTAAGTTTATGTCAGGGGTCATTTTGAAAGATTCACATAAAACAATGGGATCAAACTCAATAATTAACAGAAGTTTCTAACGATAAGGCTAGTTTGCTAATGTTAGCCAAGAGTCGTGCAGTTTATCAGCAAAAACTTTCAATGTAAGACAATGTCTAAATAATATGTTCCAGTTCCAAATGGCTCACTTACCTATAAACAAAAATATTATACTTGTATTTGTTTAATCTTTGTTTGGCTAAATGCTAACAGTGGATGCTCCAACAGCTGTTATCGGAGTGCACACCGTAAACAAGTCCGAGCAGAAACGAAAAATGTTTCCGGTACGACAAAATTTCCGCTTTAGGTAATGCTTTTTAATCCTTGTGAGTATAAATATTTTGAATAGGTTGCAATATTTCACGATTCTTTGGGATTTGTGTTTTACAGCTATTGCATTTTTTTTCTATTAACAATTATTTAGGCTGATTCATACAGGCCATTTTAGGTGTAGGCCACAGTCCAACCACCAGATGTCGCCTTTGTACAACAGACAGCGATTAAGAGACATCAGGGAGTTTATTATTGTAATTCACTGCACAGTGAGCAGGATTTCCAGGCAAATGTTTGTAAATACAGCTGGCCACCTCTATATTTCTTTATCTTCATGTAAGAAAAGGAGGAAAATTATCAAATATAGACATTATTAGATTATTAACAATTTATTTACTACTATTTATACTCACTGCATCACTGCGGACAATAAAGTTGACAATGTTTTTTATTGGGGAACTGTATAGGCTGCCATTAGGACACTTGTTACGGCTCAAATCCTGTTGAGTGCAGTCTGACTGGCCTTTAACACGTTTACCTCCAAACACACAAAACTTTTAAAAGTATAACTAAAGAGTGACATCTGAAAACGGTCCTTGCATCCACACTGACAGCGCTGCTAGTGGCGGGTGTTGTTGTGAACTTATGTGTGCCCTCTGGCTGTGCTACTCTGCTGAGATTTATCACACAGCATACCAATGGTTTACCTGGATTTATCCTCCAACTACAGCAGAGAGCTCTCCCTCAGAATAATATCCTGCCAAGAAGCACTGCTGCTCAGCGCTGCACACAACGCAAGCCTGCTCCATATGTTCAGCAGCGTAAAGCAAAACACCTGGCAATCAACAAGACGCATATTTGTAAAGCTGTCTCTCTTTTGCAAGACACTGCAGTGAAGTAATACGTCTGCTGTTCACCAGAAATTGTGCTCTTTTTTTGGTTTAGATTCAAGAATCCACTTAATGTCACACAGTAAGTACTTATTATGTAGGAAAAGAAAGCATGGTGCTATATTAGATGAGATATCACCAGGGCATAGCGAGAGGGGCCAAGTGTTTGACTACCGGAGCTGGACGGGGTTTTTCTGAGGTGAGTTTGCCCCACCAACATCATAACATGTTGGGCGCCCCCTGGTGGCGGCTGTCTAAAGTAAATTATCTCCAGGGGGCTAATAAAGTGATAATAATATCTGCAAGCCTTAATGGGGAACAGGAAAAGTAAGAAGTGTCGAATAGAAAAACAGTAACAACACAAGGATGCAATGGCATAATAACAGTGTAAGTGCAGATTTGAACTAATTAAAGAAACAATCAGACACTATTTTGTTTCAGACCTACAGTGGAAACAGGATCTTAATTACTGTATGATCATCATTTCTAACCAAGTGTAATATAAATACATTGCTAACCCTAACTCTCAGTCCTGGAGTAGCTGGTGAATGTGGTTGTGGTTATTTGATAAAGACACAACAAATAATCTAAGTGAGAATTTCAAGGTTGGTTCACATTTCAGTTTCAATATTGTTGCACAACATTGATTACCATTTTTAAATTGCCACAGCCATAATAAACATTCACTCTTAAAGAATAATATGTACAAGTATGTACCACTATGTACAAGAGCATTGAAACAAAAGTATTTGACATAATGTATTGGTCTGCAGTAGAAATATGCTGGCACCTTTGTTTCAGTCTAGGCTTTAAAAAACTCTTGACAAACCTTTAATAGGAACATAAAGACCATAAACTATTGTCGAACAAAAATATACAACAGTAACATACTCTCTTTAACGTTTGAGATGGTATCATTCTGAAATTCTGATTATTGCAAAGTTGTTGATGAGTGGAAGAAGATGAATGAATGGAAAATGTTAAGGGTACCATGTCAAGGTTTACTACATTTTAGATATAGGCATCCAGTGGTTCCTAATTGAAAAACAAACAAACACAGAAGTTTGAAGGTTTGCTGAAGGGGCTTACAGTAGAGCGTCAGAGATGCAGGCGGGATGAGGGAGATGGTCTGGTTTTATGGAGCGGCACAGAGCTGCAGAGCGTGGGATGAGGTGTGGAGAGATGGGCCGCGGCGGCATCAGTGCCACGAGTGTGTGTTAGGAGCCTTGTTCTTCCAAATTAAACTCTCTCTCCAGGGGTAGGCCAAGCTCTGACTGCTCTTTCACACCAGCGGCCCTGAACACACAAACTCACCACAACCTCCTAACCCTTCTCGCCAGTCCACTGCCAAAACACACACGTGCACATCCAGAGCATGCACGCTGATGTGTGCACCGTACACAGCGGAGTGCGTACACACTAGCCTTTCAGGACTAAAAATAAACGACCATGGTGACGCTGCCTGAAATAACTGAACACACACACATTATACACTTACTGTACACGCAAACACAACTCCTACACACATGTACGCAACTGAGACACACACATGCCGACGAGCTCTGTTGCTCTTTTCACACCTGAACCCCAAAAGACCCGCAGCCGCCAAAGCAAACAACACACAGCAAGCAGCAGAAAACACAAGATATGCACAGGATATGACCTGACAAGCAAGGGTCAGTGTGAGTGACGCACACACACAAACACACACACAGGACTCCGTCAGTTTGTATTTGAGGTTCATTTCATGAAGCCAAGAGTGGTTGGCAGATTTTATGCCTCTTAACACTGCTGTGCTTCACAATTTCTACTGCTCCAGAGAGTGCCATTTGACAAAACATCTCAAATCTGTGACATATAGAATACTGTAATAGTAAACAGTGGCATCACCCATTTAAACTGACAATGGACTGCTACCATAAGACCAAAATTGTTGTTGCTTTCTGGTGATGCTAATGGACAAAAAGGTGCCAAAATACTGTAGAGTCCTGCTAACCACAAGCAGTCTTCAGGAAAATAATTTTTCATCATTTACTTATTTTAAACTTTTTGAACATATATAAATGAAAAAGGAGAGGTCTATTTTTCATACATGTGAGGTATTATGCAGATTGAACCAAATCTAAAGTGAAAGAAATTTTAAACATCAGCAATGAGAAAGATTTTGTGGTCATACATTAAATCTTGTGTGGATGTGAACACAAGGTGACAAGAAACACTAATGGACAGATTTTTTTATGATCTGAAGAGGAAGTTGATGGCAACTCCAAACTCCAAATGGCACCAAAAGGAGGAGCTACACTGACTGGAAAAAGATTTTTCAACTTAATTGTCAAAACCTCCTAAGTAGATGACAGGAGACAATAATAGGCCTGACTTTAACTAATGTTGTTTCTGTTTCTGAATTGTTTTCCTTAAATACAGACCTTTGGTTCTTCGTGATGGAGCAACTCTGAGTAATATATATCCCTAGCAGTCATAATGTAGGCCCACTGTACTCTAACTACCTTCACAACATATTGACCAATCCTGTGAGTGCGTATGTGTGTCAACAGTGCAATACAGTAATTCTACAAGGGTATTCTACAAGTGGACAGAATTTGACAGATGACAACAAAACACATAAGTAAATTGGAAAGCTGCAGGAGACAATACTGACTCTTTGCAGAAATCCTCAACATGTGTCAGACAGCAGACTTGAGACCCCAGCCCCCGCATCAGGAGGATCTTACTGGAGACTGAAGGACTTTAACTTAATCTTCCGTCTCCTCTTCTGGTCTTACTCTCACATAACACAGTGAGTTGCTCTTGTTTTTCTACCTGCTCTCATAATACACACTCTGACAATATCACATCGTGTAATAGTACAGAAAACAGTGACAACAAGAACAATCTACTGATCATCATCTGTATACTTGGTGGTTGATTTATACAAGACAAGACAACACATTTATTTTTGTATAGCCCAACATCATAACGACAGCCACCTCAAAGGGCTTAACAGACTGCACTAGACAACATTCCCTGCCCTTAGACCTCCATCAGGGTGAGGAAAAAGTCCCCCCAAAAAATGCTGGAAAAAAAGAGAAACCTCAGGAGTGGATCCCTCCTTCTGTGGCTTCTGAATATTATAGTTCGGTGCATACTCATGTGCCTAGGGCCAATATAGGTGCAACATCCATTTATATAGAATCTATGGTCTGTTCTGTACAGGCTGCTCTGTGAAGGGTTCATGCTGATCAGCTTCCTCCACTGAGAGATGCTGCTGCAGGGGAGAGTGAGGCCTTTGGGGTTATTCTCCAGAGAAAGTGGAGATATGTTTGCAATAGTTGTAGTAATCGGTATTATCCATTAGGTTAATCTAAAGATTGGTATCGGCCTGTAATTTCCATGTCGGTGCATCCCTAGTTCTTAAGCGTGAGTCACCAGAAAGAATACATTTATGAAAAGAATTTCCTCCTAATCTGAAGTGTTACCGTGTAGTTTTTAAATAAATAGCAGTTTTATGTTACAAAAAGGATCTGGAAACATGTCTAGGACAGAAACCCTTCCAAATAAAGGTTTATGACAAGGGTTACTACAATGTATTTTATTCTCTGTTCAGTTGCCTTCTTCTAAAACTATTTTAGTGTACTATGGCCTAGATCAAAAGTCTTTACAGACATTTAGGGGGCATTTGGGCCTACAATGTATTTATTTATTTATTTATTTACTTATTTATATACTTATATATTTATTTTTTCATGAGAAGAACTCCACTGCATCTGGTTTCGATTTTAATTGTTTCATGGAATAATTGTTGCCTAAGCATGTTTTATTGACTTGTTTAGTTTATATATCAATAAATAATGGGATTTTTAGCTGGAATTAATTAGGTGTGAAGCTGATTTTTTTTATTACTCAAACTATGCCTACACAAATATCTTTTTATGTTTCATTTTTGACCTTTTAGACCTTATGACTGAGTGACAAGAGAATAACAAAGAGCAAAACAACTTGAGTCGAATTCAAAGCCAGGTTGCTTGCTTTTATTGTACACCTTCCAGGAGCCACTCAGGAATATAGTTTCATTAAACACATAAATATTTAATGAATGGTAAAACATTTACTTTTGTAAAGAATGCAGACACCAAGTCAAATTTGTCTTCTTTGATTCAATGCAAAAGGAAATCATTACAGTTTCCATGACAACCAGTTAATCATAAGTCATGTAACTTTTCTTGAATGTATAGTCATCATTGTAAAGCCTCTTCTTGCTCTGTGATTTTTATAAGGTTACTGTCTGAACGGCACATGTTAGCTGCAAACTTACAAGATGCTCTGATTGTTGATTAGAAAAAAATTACAACTAATAGCTCAATCTTTAAGTCCAACCTATAAATTTAAACCCCATTTTATTTGAGTGACTTATGAATAATGTCTGTATAAATAAACTCATGGCAGCCACAGTTGAACTTGTTTGGAAGAAGTGGCCTTGTGTTTCCCACACACAGTTACAAATGTCCTTCTAATTGGTGGCACTCTCCTCCAGCGCCCCCGCCACATCACCTCCTCACTCTCACGCTCACACCTTGGCGGTGAAGGCAGCGGTGAGACAGGAAGCAGCGGAATAGTGTGTAGGCTCCGGCCAATGGATGTGAGCAGGACAGAGAGGAACAGTGTGTGCTTTAAGTCCAGCAGAGAGGGACAAGACAGCGGGGTCAGTGTGCTTGGTCTGGCCGGTCTCTGTCAGGAGCTGCTTCTCATTAAGCCTGTTTGTTTTGGCTGACACACTGTGGCACTTAGCACCGACACGTGCACAGCCATACGCACACGCATCTCACACACGTCCACAACGCACTATTTGTTTTGGCAGCGACAGGGTGCCACTTACTACAGCCTGTAAACGCCGGCGATCGGCCCGACACTGACGTGTTCACTCACTAAAGCGTGGGCACCCTTCGTCGTACACACCTCCAGATCAGCCCCAATAATATGACCCCCGAAAATCTTTTTATTCACAAGGCACTGAGTTCTTACAGTGTTTATATGAGATTCATCATGTGATATAACTTTAAGGTTAGTTCGTTTTCTAGATCTGATAATGGTATTTGTTTAGCTTTTGTTGGAAACGTGCTGATTTAGTCAGAAAATGAACCTGTAAAATATTCCATTAAAATAAAGCTTAATAAAAAAAAAACAATAAAAAGCTGATCTGAGATGAAAAACTTTTTTTTTATTCACACTTTTTCAAACACTTTAATGAGAAATACATCAGGGAGCCCTTTGAAGAGTGAACTGCTGAGTTAAGAGAACAATTGCCTGCTCATGTTTCTGTTTAAATGACATATATTTGACTGACCAGAAGATTATTCTGCAACAGACACAAATAACTATCTCGATATCCCTTCATGTGGTTAAAGTAGGATAGGAGTGAGTGCATTTTCAGAAACCACAAAAAAGAATTTATAGTTTTTATTTACAGAAAAAATCTTATCATTCACAGTAATCTGTATTTTTAATTTAGGAAATATAAATAATATTTTATTCACAAAGTTCCTATTAGGTGGAGTTGCCAATAAGTTCCTGATCCTCTGGTTTATAGACAATGTGATACTCAGCTCTAATGAAAGAGCCCGGCTCAGGGATGATGCAAAAACAGACACAGATCTCATGTCAACGTCTCTGAGGCAGTGTTGTCCATTTATCTTTATGCTTTGTAACACCCTTACATTTCAAATGCTCTGTTTTAAGATCAAAAGTTTCATAAATTAAATATTGTTGTACCTTTTTCTAATTCCTGACTCTGATTAAACTTGTTCACGTTCACATATATACCAAGTATCTGCTCTTACATCCATTCTAACAGCTAATTAACAAAGTCTAAAGTAAATATGTGTGGCCCTTTCAGTCAGATCTAAATCTATGGCAAAGACAGAAATAAGGAAAAGGTGTACGCATGAGTTTTGGCCTATAAGCTCCACATTGGACAGTCCTGGTCTAATGTAAAGTCAGTGTAGCCTTTCAGCTTTGTCATGTCATTTCTTTCAGCCAGTGAAGAATCTGGAGATGTGT
>JALDNG010000005.1:2945000-3005000 GCA_024349245.1 Neodontobutis hainanensis
TAGTTTGAGTAAATAAAAGTAATTTCCAGTATATAGTAGTCCTCAGAGTGGTGGTTGTGCTGTAACTATTTTTGTTTTGTTGGATGAAAGACATACATGTGTAGGTAAAAAAGGTCTGTCAGTGTATGTCTCTAAGTGTTAGCCCTGGGATTAAGGGGTGATTGTCCAATGTGCACCATGCCTCCTGCAAATTTAGTCAAAGTTTTTTTAACACCATCTTTTTAATGAAATCTGAAAACTGAAAAAGGCCTGTATTGAAGATTAAGACAGGTGACTGTATATGTGTTGGCACTGTACTGTAAGTACACTAAACTAAAATTTTAAAGCAACATTTTAGTTTTTTACCCCTTTTTTTATGAGCTGAGCTCAAAGATTTAAGACTTTTTCTACGTCCGCAAAAGGCCTAATTCTCTCAAATATTGTTCACAAATCTGTCCAAATCTGTGTTAGTGAGCACTCACAGGTGTAGCAAATTAATGCTGATTAGAGAACATTCTTATTGCACAGGTGTGCCTTAGGCTTCACTGTATTGGGTGGATCCTAAAACCTTTCAGTATCTGGTGTGACCACCATTTTTGAAGAGATCACCTTCTCTAAAGTGCTAGATGCCATTGAATGTGAGCATTTGCCCACTCAAGTCGCACTGCATTCAGGTTGAGACCCTGAGGAGGACAACGAGCAGATGAGCTTCCGTCAGACGGTTTCTGACAGTTTCTGCAGAAATTCTTTGATTTTGCAAACCGTTTGCTGCAGCAGCTGTCCGGACGGCTGGTCTCAGAGGATCTTGGAGGTGAAGATGCTGGATGTGGAGGTCCTGGGCTAATGAGGTTACACGTGGTCTGTGGTTGTGAGGCCGGATGGATGTACTGCCAAATTCTCTGAAATGCCTTTGGCTTATGGAAAAGAAATGAACATTCAATTCATGGGCAACAGCTCTGGTGGACATTCCTGCAATCAGCAGGCCTATTGTACGCTCCCTCAAAAGTTGTGACATTTGTGACCTTGTGCTGTGATAAAACTGCACATTTTAAACTTTTATTGTGGCCAGCCTAAGGCACCCCTGTGCAATAATCATGCTCTCTAATCAACATCTTGATATGGCACAACTGTGGAGTGGATGGATTATCTCGGCAAAGTAGAAGTGCTCACTAACACAGATTTGGACAGATTTGTGAACAATATTTGAGTTCATAGAAGTCTTTGAGTGCAGCTCATGAAAAAGGGGTTGCATTTCAATTTTTGTTCAGTGTAAATATGCAGTTTAAATTGTGCATTTCATTAGGCCCTGAACTCAGCACTGGTTGCAGCAATGAGCTTCTGAAAGAGGGACGGTTTACCATTCATCTCCATTCATAAGAAAGTATGTTTATATTTATATTCTGGCATTGGCTTGATGGCTTAATGAGTTTACGTGTTGTCACATTGACCGAGGCTCCATCTAAGGCCTGTTTGTTGATCTACAATTTACCCATTTGTGTGGAGGTTCACCTGGGACCAAACATTACTGGGAGGCGTGTTGGTCCATGGCCTGGTCCAGCTGTATTTATTTCCTGCTGGCAGCAGAGTGACGGTGATGGTGGTTCATGTTAGTCACGGCCTTGCTTCTTCACTTCATCCAGAAAGAGTTACTGTTGGCACAGCTTCAGCCTCGACCAAACAAAACT
Source organism: Neodontobutis hainanensis (assembly GCA_024349245.1). Lineage (NCBI taxonomy): Eukaryota > Metazoa > Chordata > Actinopteri > Gobiiformes > Odontobutidae > Neodontobutis > Neodontobutis hainanensis. The sequence goes on from JALDNG010000005.1 coordinate 2,946,665, forward strand.
TCATCTGATGCTCCCAACGTCAGCCGGATATCAAGGCTCTGGACATTTTTTTTATATCAGTGTGAATATAAGTGAAAGATATTGTGTCTGTGATACTGTTTCTACAGTATGTGTGGACGAGCAGTTGTCTGGTTAGAAGCCAGATAAACAATTCAACGTGAAAGGTGAGGAGGTCCATTAAGATAATTGACTGACAAAGTGAATTGACACTGGAGAGAGCTTTGGCGTAAAACGGGCACTCAGCGGTCCCTCATGCGAGACAGGCATGCCACTCATGCGGTCTGAAATTCACCCACACATACAGGAAGAGATCGGAGAAGAAAGGTCACTTGGCACAAATCAGTGCCCTTAGCCCCTAGTTTCATGCTCTGGCTGCAAAAGATAAGAGTTCTCAGATCTCTACCAACCATAGGTGGTTGGGCCGAAGCAGCTGGACTCACAGTGAGGGATGTCATCATCGGCATGTACAGTTGTAAAAGTAACTTTTTACAGTGGTAAAAAAATGTGAACTTATCGCAGTAGATCTATGGGCTTTCCCAAAATGGTGTTAAAATCATGGTCCCTTAGGGGTGAAATATTTATACAAAGATGTGGGACAAGTGGATGCAAATGAGTTCACAGTGAAACCAGCTTAAGGCACAAAATAATAACTGCGGTGAATGAGAGGCCAACACTTTTTACCTTTATTAGACTTCAACTCAAGTCCTAAAGAACATGCCAATTTATGCAAAACTAAAAGGCTAAATGGTCCCAGCAAGAAAATAATAAGATCAACAGCCATTTGACAAATTTAAGTTTGTGAAATACTGTGAATGAATATCAAAATCAAACAAATTGGCCAAATCTAAGTTTTTAATGGTGTAAAATTTATTTACTTGTCAATATTCCCTTGAGGATTAATAAATTGAAATAAAATAAATTGAAATAAAAAATTTAAAACCACATCATTTACCTATTGCAGAATGAAAAACTATTCAAACAGAGATACATCTTTCAGCGGAGAAGACAGATGATACATTTTAAATTGGAGCAGAGTGAGCATGTGTGTGCTTGGCTCAAGTGCTCCACACAGCTGCTTGGCATTTTGACTTCAGCACGCACGGCCACCTGCTCTGAATAAACCGCTGCTTCCCTGTCCTCTCAGCTCTCCTCTCAGCTCTCCTGTGCATTTATCTTGTAGTTTACAGTAAGGTGATATTCAACATGAGGGTTGCGCTCCCCATGTGCTGCTCCACTTCATATCACTGTGCTTCTGAAAGGTGTGTGACACTCAAGGCCCTCTCAAACGGTGTTTTACCCATCAGGCAACAAGGCAACAAAGAGAAGCCACCAAGAATGTTACGCATGGACCTTTTCACCAACAACAGTTATTATATGTATCAAAAACATCATCCAGGAAGTAGTTAATTAGAGACAAAGTGGGCAAATGGGTAACATTACAGACATTACATTTTAAAATCATGTGGATTTTTCAGATGTTTTATCAGTTGTTTTGAAGGAGACAGTTTATGTGCCTCTTGACTTTACCAGGGCATTATTTGTAAAGTAAAGTAACAATAGTAATATCTGGATTATCCCAAATATGACACATACAACATTATTACTCTAGAATAGTCTGTGGGTGAGTTATATCTGTAGGAAGATAACTACCACACTGGTGATTCAGAGACTCACCCAAACTGTAGTTTTTTTCTTTTTTTTGACAATCTGCAGTGTTCAGATCTGAACAGAAAAGGTGCTAGAAAGGAATGAAGTATTGGCAGGTCATCTCACAACCTCTTGGTCTGTAAAATCCAAAATCTTGGTTCCAGATCCCACACCACACCTCTACTGGTCTAGTTATGATGTTGAAGCGATGGGAAATTGTATGTCTGACTTTCAGGACGTCAATCCATGCAGTACAGTACACAACAACATCATTAATACAATTACTGCTTTGTTTTGTGTTTTGATCAGGTGGCCAAAGGTAATCAGTAATTTATTTTCTTCATGTGCATAAAAAGCTTGAAAGAATTTGCTCAAGACTTGAACTTGTATCAGATGAAGACAAAGGACAGGGCTTTCCATTAAATTCCCCTGAATCAAAAGCATTTTTAAATAATAAACAAACTGGAGTGGTCAGAGGTCAGACTGTGTCACATTTCATTTGGAGCTGAAGAGCCGCCAGGTTCAACCCTTGCAAACACCAGCTGTGAAAGTGCATCACATTTGATAAGAGAGGTGCTGAAGCGTGGCACACAGGTGAGCTGTGTGTATCTCAGGTGAAGTGTAGCATGAAGCCAGCACAGCAGTACAGCAGATGAGCCAGATAAGAGGATTATTAGTTTATAAAACATCTCACAGCCCAGCTGGAGCGGCATCATGAAGAGCAACCAAAATATAAAAGTCACTGGATTTTTCCCTGATATTGAATAAAGAGAATGGCCCCTCGTTAAAAGCAGAATGTACCCAGTGTAAAAGATATTCTCACTATGTTACACAACCTTTGACACATCTGATATGTAAATTATAGCTTTTGATACGGAACAGTGTGAGTTGGCAGCAGGGCCCTCACAGATACAGTTCTTTAATCTTAAATTAAATTACATAGTGTTGCTTTAATGAGAATGTGATCAGTGTTAAACCATATGGGCTGCACTTGACCTTAAACACATCATTTTAATGTCATCTAAACTTAAATATTTATGTAAAATAAGGGTCACACTTTATTTTACATTACACTTGATACGTTGTACCCACCTCATTACATACATACCCTAACCCTAACCCAACCTACAAAATGTAACTTCTTTATGTATGTACAATGTACTTACCTGTTATTACAGTTTGTTACACAGTGTGTTACATTGTACTTAATGAGGTGGATAGAAGTATAGTGTAAAATACAGTGTGACCAAAATAAGTTATATTAGAAGTCTGTTTTATGATATGACCTTTGGTTTAAGGACCTCATGTTTGTGTTTGGTGTATACACAGTTAGAATAAGGCATGTTTGGTTGTGCTAATATGCCTGTGTGTGCACGGTTCCCATTGTCTGGGATTATTTATCCGTATTGTGGCTTCTGCTGTCATCACTGAGGCAGCCAAACCCCGGACGAATAACAAATCACACTGACTAACTGAGAACACTGAGCAGAAGGAAAACTGGTGCCAATGAGGGTTTAGCCATCTCACGACACCGCCCTTAAGTTCAAGTGTTCCCATGAACATTGTTCTGCTGATGATCATTGTAAGGGCTTCCTGGTCTCTATCCAATCATGTGGCTACATGCACAGTGACAGGAGGTCAGGCTGTGGAGAGGAAGAATCACACGGATGCAGATGGATGAATGGGACACAGTGACAGGTCTAATGGGATCTGAATGGCACACATGCATGAAAAATGGACAGTCACACGCACTGCCTTTGTTTTATCTCAGTGTGTGACTGGTTTTAAACATGTAAACACACGCACATGGACAACTTTCACAGGTCTGTCTTAAGAGTTATCACAATCTACACAGTAGTTAGTTTTTTCTCATTTGCCATCTCTTTTCAAACATCTGGCTCTTTCGCTTCATTTTCAGATTAAAGCCAGTATTGAGTTCTGATGCTAGGACAAATTCACCTGGCTTCAGGACGGCGACACGCTAATTTTGTTCTTTTTAGTGCTATTACGCTTTTATCTTAGATTTATCTGTAGTTTTTCTATCATTTGTTCTTCCCTTGTGTTTCAGGACAGTTCAATAACAACCCAATTAAAAATAACTAATGTACACTTTCCAGAAATATGGAGTATAATATAAACAATGACGAAATAGTAATATTTAGGATACATGTTGATTCAGTGGATATTGATTTTTCAAATGAAAGATGTACAAATGTTATCTTTAGGCAAGAACCACCTGGTTATTGTCAGAGTACAAAAGCACAGATACAACCCATGACTGAAACCTAAAAACACTACACCACTTTTAATTTGACAGCCATAAACCTCTTTACTTTGCAATTAACCGAATAACATTGACTTAGACTTTCACACAGAACCTAAACTAGTCTTTTTTGAACCTCAGACGTAAAGTAAGATAGAGGTACATTATGCTTATCTCTTTTCCAATCTGTTACTCAAGTAAATGCAGTTAGGGAAATATGCCTCCGGAAGTGATGACCTATAGTAATAACCCAATAACAGTGAGGGACTTGGGATCGAGGTCCAGCTGAAACATCGCAAAGGTCTTTTGAAGGGAAAGTGAATGTCTCTGTGTTGATTATTCATCTCCGAGTGGCTCGTATTTGTTTTTTTTAGTCAAACAACTGAACATTCCTGCATAATCCATCAGTAAGACACGAGGCCTCGCTGCTCGCAAACATCTTTATTAGCATACGTCCTAATCTCCTGAACTCTTGCCCCCCCTCGCCTCACCTCCTGCTCCTCGGCCTGGAACGTCTTATCTGCTCGACACGGCACTAATAAAAGGCACTGTGAGTGTGTGTGTGTGAGTGCGGGGCTAATAAGAATGGTGTGTGTGGCTTGGTGCCCAGTGCCTCCTTAGGGCAGGATATTAGAGAGGTCTGGAACACCTCAAAATGTATGAAGGCAGCAGGACAACGCAGGCAGCAGTCTGACGAACAATGACTGGAGCAACACAGAACTCAACTTAGTCTGTCGGTTTGGTTGTGCCCCTTTCTTTGGAAGACTTTCATTCATTTGATTAATCTATTATTCTATTTGATAGGACAGCTGCCTTAGGTGTTATGTTTAATTGTCAGACTTGAAAATTGAATTAGTAAAAAAAAATATCAATGTTTGGCTGCTTTTGTTTTCTGTCCGATTCCGTTGGTATCACTATCACTTCTTTTTACAGCGATTCTTTCCCTTTATCTAAAAAAGGGATGGCTTTATGCAATGTTTTTGTGTTACTTATGACTTATGGCTGCATTGAAAGGCAATTGGTAATGGTTTTGGGCTTTGCTACCAACCCTCTGTTCTCTGATGCTTTGTTCATCCAACTGCAATAAGAGGCAGTTCAATCTGAGTCTGCTTGAAATCTAACTGAAATCTACAGAAAAGAAAAAAGAGCTTGCATAGTCCAAGGCAGAGGTGTCAAAGTGGTGAGGGACTGGGATAGTAAATAAAATACTTTCAGGGGACTGTGACACTTGGGTTGCTTTTATTAAATTGTACAGAGTTTGAATCTAAGGTTTTGTTCATTTGAGTCTTTTTTGCAACTTGCATCAGTTTATTTTCATTAATTTCCTTTTTGTTTTTACTCATTTTTACACATTATTTTGTAAATTCACTTCAATTTGTGACACTTTGACCTCAGTTGAATTGAAATTGGTTTCTTCTGTTTGTGTCAGGATTCCCTGTTTGTCTCCCCCCTCCCTTCTGTGTCTGTCTCTGTGTCTGTCTGTTTGGAGCTGGGCGGAGTCTGGTTGGAGTCTGGGCGGAGTCTGGGCAGAGTACCTGGTGCCTGCATTCACTCCAACACACCTGCAGCTCATCAGACTCATCACTCACCTGCCTAAGTATAAGAAGCCTTTTCAGTCCTCCACTAGTCGCTAGATCGTCCTTTACCTTTTGTGGTAATGAGATTGTTGAATTTGGGATAGTCGTGTTTTTGGAAACCTTTGTCTTGTCCTGCCTCCTGTGCGCCATTGTCCACTATCCCCTGGATCTCCACCTCCTGCTCATTTTTCAGTTTTTCTTTAAATAAACCTTCTGAACTGTCATTTAGTCTTGGTGTCTGCCATCTTGGTCCTTCTGCTTCCTGTTCATTACAACAGTTTAGTGTCATTGTGTTTCTTAGAATTGGCATTAATCCCTGTTACAGATCTTTATAGTTTTGTGCCTTTGTCTCTGATTAATAAGCAAAGTCCCAAAAATATCACCTACCAAATGTACTGAAGGGCCAAATAAAACTACCCCCATGCCCTGAGTTTGAGAAGGCTTTGGGGGGCAAGAGGGAGACTACATTGCAAATCTGATAATTATATTACAGAACAGTATGAGATATGTTTTGACTGTGACATTTGTATGTGGAGTTGGTACTGTTATTGTGGTCTCTGGTTTCCTCCAGTTTTGCAAGATATTAACTGTAAACTGCCCAAAGTAGTGGTTGGTTGTTTGTCTCTAATTGTTAGCATTTTGTGTAACTCATTTCCAGGTGTGTACAGCACTTTACACCCTACCCTAAAAATCTACAGCAATTGGGTGAATGAAAATTTGGGCTCTTTTGTGAAGCCTATGCTGTGCACATTTTCATGTAAATTACTTAAGCTCTTGCTTTTTTTCCCCTTAAAAACAGCTTTTCATGGTTAATGCATCACTTTCACTGACTGTAATCACTGCCCCCAAGAATTGCATGAGAACAAAGAACATCTGCTGTTTTCAGACTCATGAAAAAAAAAAACAGCCCCATTTAAAAATACTTATCTGTCCTTGTGACCAGAGCAGAGAGACATGGGACACACATATTTATACTTTTACATAAATGCCCAGAAACCCTTCTTTATTGATGGGAAACCATGACTTAAGATGCTTTATTGTTTGAGTCCAGACCAGGAGATGTGTTAAATACTTATTGAACATGCTCTGTACATGTGTCTGTGTGAGCGGTGTGACTACATCTGCATATGTCTGAGGATACATGTGCGAGTGAGACCATTTGTGTTTCATTTGCCCTGAAAGAGAAGAGGACCCAGACTGAGAGGCCTGTCATCACTGGGCGAGGACCGCTCTGCACTGCGCCCTCATCTTCATAATGGCTTCCAGTTGCTCATAAAAACACAGGACCATGGGAAACCAGGCCTGGCCATCAAGTCCATCAGATTCTTGTTAGGTACTCATCTGTGCTGGGATGGCTGGATCTTGTATGAGTGTCCCACAGTCTCTTTCAGACACTGTATACTTTCAGATTTCAGGGATTGTGTTTTCTGATGGGCATTTATCTTCCGCTTATCCAGGTCGGGTTGCGGGGGCAGCAGTCTAAGCAGAGACGCCCAGACTTCCCTCCTCCCCAGACACTTCCTCCAGCTCTTCTTAGAGGATACTGAAGAGTTCCCTGGCCAGCCGAGAGACAGAGTCTCCAGGTTGTCCTAGGTCTTCTCCGGGGTCTCCTCCCGGTGGGACTTGCCCATTTTGGCCGCCTGTATCCGGGATCTTGCCCTTTCGGTCATAACCCAAAGCTCCTGACCATAGGTGAGAGTAGGAACGTAGATCGACCGGTAAATTGAGAGCTTCACCTTACAGCTCAGCTCCTTCTTTACCACAACAAACCGGTACATCGACCACATCACTGCAGAAGCTGCACCAATCCATCTGCCTGTCAGTCTCATTCTCCCGCCTTCCCTCACTCAAGAACAACCCCAAGATACTTGAACTCCACCACTTGAGGCAGGAGCTCTCCACCAACCTGAAGAGGGCAAGCCACCCTTTTCCGACTGAGAACCATGGCTTCGGACTTGGAGAAAAACTGTCCCAGTGCACGCTCAAGGTCCTGGCTTGATGGAGCCAACATGACAACATCATCTGAAAAAAATCTGAGCTGAGATCCTGTGGTCCCCGAATCAGACTCCCTCCGGCCCCTGGCCTCTACCTTTTACTAAGGGCTGTTCGGTCTCTGTACAACCGGAGCAGCAGCTTAGTTCGCTTTGCCGGCAGTAAGTCAGACCTGTTCGTGGAGCATGTTGGCCTCCGGCAGAGCTGCACTTAATAGCATATCATCTCCATTAAAGATAAAAGAACTACACACAGTAAAGGGTCTATTTTCCAGCTACACTTTGTATATGCAGCTCTGTTTACCTCATTTTTTCCACATGTACTGGGATGTTTTTGTGTGTCTGTCTCAGCCAATCACAACTTGCAAAGCCCAGGGATTTAAAGCCAGACCAAAACATTACTGTTAACACATACTATGTGGTATGTAAAGTTGGTATTTTACCCACTGACAAGCACTACAACGGAGGATATGAAAGCATGAGAACATGGGACCAGGTCAAAGATAGTCTAACTCAGCTGCATCACAGTGCTGAACTTTTGAATTTGCAGTGTTTTGATTGAGATGGTCAAGACCTTAATTAATTTATGTCACAGGTTGCTGGCGTCCTATGTACAGTATAATATAAATCACTCCTGACTACGACCCTTAATATACCCCAACATGTGGTGTACCAACAATGAGCCACATTTTATTCTTCCATTTTGAGCTAAGCTCTGCCCTGTGTGCTCCACTAACTACTACTTGTATATATCTACTGTACTCTATGCAGCACGCCTGTTTATGTCCCACTGGGGCCCTCAGCCCTGATCCTTGTCAACACATTAGTGTTTTATTGGGTGGGGGAACAGCAGTAAGGGCCTGCAGCACCACTGGCACCACACATGCCAGCATAAACACTTTGGACATGAACAAGACATTAGCTGCATAAATGGGTGTGTTTGTCTGTGTGTTTGTGTGAGGATTATAGCAGTGATGACCTGCTGTTAAAATCAGGCTGTGGTAAAAATGTAGCTTTATAATTATGAAATATTTAACCATCAGCAAACCAACAATAAGTGCTCAACCTCATTGCCTCAAAGTATGCACTGAAACACAGAAAATTGTGGTGCCACTGTAAAAACAGAGGGCTAATATATAGTACAAGCTAACCCAACCCAAAATATTTTGATAAAACAGGCTCATCATGAGTCACGCTTATTCACTATAGAAACTTATGCAGGCGGCTAGAGCACTTGTGATAAATTAAGTGGAAAAACCCTCCTATTACAACTGTCCCTAATGTTTTTTTAGATTAATGAACTTTTCTAACCATCTACATGATGGTGATTATACAATCTGCATGAGTCTCATGTATTTGACATGTTTATAGATTTATTTTTTCCCCACAATGTTATTGTTTCTGGAGAAATAATTTAATAGAAAACAAAGTTATAGATATTGGGCAGGTAGCCATACTTTTCAGTTGTAAAGGTTTTAAGGAATAGCCCTCAAGTATAATTTTTAAGTTATATTACAGACAATCATCATGAATCCACTTTGAGTTCACTGTGTTTTTCTGGCCCAATGCCTATTATTACTGCATTTATGTTGTTGACATTATTGATGTTGTGTGAAACCTTTTTTTGAAGTGGATGCTGAACCTCATATCTCCATAAACAACAGACGGGCGGTGACAGAGGTGGATACAAGGCGTCCATTTCAAACTGGTATCGTGTGCCTTTGTGATCACATGTAATTTGTTGGAATATTGTCACGTTGCTTTGATTCTTAAGCCAGTGGAGCCTGTGGTCCATTTTATTGTGGGAGAGCGCTGTTACAATGATCGATGCCAATAAAGTGATTGATTGATCTAAGCTCTGGACTGCAGGGTGTGTCGCCTGGGTGTGTCAGTGGCGTTGTTCGAGTGCTGTGTAAAGGACACATGTTTGATACATTACATGATTTGGACCACAGACGTTAGCGTGTGGCAGGCTCACATCAGAATCTGTCAAATAACATCAGAGAGCGGCGTGCCAGCAGTACTTTTATTTGTGTGTGAATGGGAGTGACGGGACGAGAGGACTGATGCGTGACTAAAGGATAGTGTGATTTAGCGACAGAGTTATGAGGAATTTGTAATCATGTGCTTTTATATGTATGAGTCTGAGAGCAAGCATTCTTTGGGAATCTCATCATCTGCACCAAAAGGACAGTGCTTCATTTTGTCTGCCCTGCTTTAAGGTTATCTAATTGGCTCCAGATGAGACAGCTGTTGCTAAAAATAGTTCTGAGGGCCTCCACTGAACTAACAAACACATGCAATCACATATGTAAAACTCACACGACAAAGCATATGAAGACAGTGTAAACACACACATGAAGCTGTCAACTGGAGAACAAACACACGTCCATCTGGGAGTGTTTAAAGACTGAATGGCTACACACAGGAAAGAGATGACCATTAAAGCATCACATGTGCCACATAACCATAAAACACAGAAAGGATGTAAATTGCACAATTTAAAATTACACTGTGAAACTTTTTAGCAGCAAATACAAAGTCTCTAAATCAGGGGGAACTCAAACCTTTTCCCTTGGAGGGCGAAAATTAAAATGTGTTAGTGGGCCACAGGCCAAACACAATTTTTTTTTTGCATGTTATTAAGAGAAATGGTCTGCTCCATTTTGTTCTGACGAGGTAACGCCTAATTGGAGCCCTGTGAACTTAACCGATTTGACCCAAACTTATGCTGTTTGACCCAGACCTTTCAAAAATCTGACTAATTGTGGACTTAACACACTCTAAAGTCTAGAAATGTGCACACATGTACAAACCTACTTGAATTGTCTTTTAGTTACCTGTGTTTAATTTTTTAAGAGTCTTTAATCTGTGAAGTTAATGTGAGCACCTCCTGTTCATGAATGATTCATTTTCTGTATCTTTACAATTGTTAAGCAGTGTTGGACTGTAGAGCATTATGGACCTGTTGTATGTTACATTTAAAAGACAGTAATGTTTTTCAAAACTTTTGCAATTTACACATATATTGAGAGCTGGTTAGAGCTGAGGATTTTTTGTGTATTGTCTAAATTTATTGTTTGGATAATGTTTGTCATTGTTCTTTGTTGGACATACTCACACAGATAACCTGACCTGGGCATGATCAAATTACTGCAGCTCAGGGAAAATGTCTTATGTGTCAAATGTCTTATGTGTCATATGGCATATTTGTCAAAAAGGTTGTAAGCTACAAGTTCAAGGCCGTGAAAGGCTGCTTATCTATTAAACAATATGGGTACTGCTATTTACCTGCAAGATAAAAGCAGAGGACAAACTAAGCTCTGAAAAACAAGACAGACCACACAACCATGCACACAACATGAATAAGTGGTCCTTATCCTGCAATTAGACACATTTATGATTCAAACATATTCAGTGTGCAGACCACCAGACAGGAGTTTCCACATTGGTCCGGCCCTGGCTCTGCCCATCGCATGAGCTCTGTTCTTCGTAATGAAGCCCAGCGGATGAGTGCGGTAGGATCAATACTTTTGACATACATACATATTCACAGTGGGACCGTTTCTGGATGCATGCAATAACCAAATCCAGCTCCTAAATGACACATTGCTATGGCAACGCTAGTCTCCTCCCTGTAGCGAACGGCAACTCCTAATGAGTTTCCAAAGCCAGGGACACTATATCACTTCCACACATGCTGGCGCCCACACACACGGCCCTGCGCAGAGCCAGTGAGTGGGATTTATTGGTATTGTGATAACCCAGGAGTCCAGCAGAGGCCGAATGTGGCTGAAATGTGATTGTTTTAATAAGACCTGATTTAAAGGGGGACTCCCGAGGACTCACACTTAATCTCTGAACTGTGGTCTCTCTACAAGTCTAGTCCGGCCATGTGCGTAAGGACGAGCACAAAGGTATTTATGCGTATCATTTCAAATAATCTGTCTTGGTTTTCATACAAACCGTGGCGTGTCTGCTCAGTCCTGAGTGTGTGTGTGGTGGAGTGTAGCGTTACAGTTGGGCCCAGCGGGACCAGCTCTCTATATGTCTGTACGGAGCAGGCAGCCATGACAAACATTAGCCCACTGAATTATGACCTGCCTGCTCACTGCTGAGTATTTATCTGCTCTGTGCATGGTTTTTAGCTTATATTATTTTAACCAAGCTCTGTCCAGTGTATTAATAGATGGTGCCTAGTGCAGCTTAAAACCAAATATAACTTTAGAATTCCAAACTGAAATCTGGGTTTTTGGTGCTATATAATTAATAAATGCAGCCAAAGAAAGTGTGTTGCTTTCATTTGAAAACTGGGAGGTAAGTGTTAATGACTTATTAAGCTAATGTTGGATATGTTTGTCTAAGGCAGGCCAATCCCAAAGTCAAGAGAGCAGTACCCCCCCTAAACGTCAAAGAATCCTGTGAGGTCCCTCCAATCTTAAATTCTTATCATAAGTGATGTATTTTTCTGTAAATTCATTCATTGATTCAATTTCTACCGCTTTGTCCCGTTAGGGGTCGCGGGTGACTGGAGCCTATCCCAGCAGCTTTGGGCCTGAGGCGGGGTACACCCTGGACAGTGGCCAGTTAGTCGCAGGGCTGACATTTAGAGACAGACAATGACAAACAATCATTCACTCTCACTTTTATTCACTAGGGACACTTTAGAGTTGCCGATTAACCTGTACATGCATGTCTTTGGACGGTGGGAGGAAGCCGGAGTACCCGAAGAGAACCCACGGTATTTTTTTTATTTTTCTGTAAATGTTATTCAAAAAACATAACAAACAACAGGCTGTTGTTTGTTACAGGCTATAAAATGCCAAAAAATGATTAAAAAGTACATTTTTTATAACACCACAGAGAAGAACTGAGTATTTTCAAACTAAATATCTTTTTATGTACTCAAGTGGACAACCTCTGCAGTAGTGGCCCACCAGGGGGCCTCAGACAAGATTTTGGGAACCACTGGTATAAGGTCTATGGCTGTAGTTTATGGAGTATAGAGTTTAAACTTCTGGTGTAAATTATTCAAGCATTATCTAAAAATGCTGTCCTGGAAATGCCCTGGAAGCTTGAAAGTCTATATCTCAAAGCCAGACCAAAGACCAAAGTAATACGTAAATGCAGCAGACATAATGTTGAATGAATGTGAAGCACAAGGAGAGATAATGCCCCAGCATAAACACATGACTTCATAAAAAGAGACAGACGTAAACACACAAGTGCCTGAATTTGAATTAGAAAAGACATTTTATTACTTTTCGGTGATGTTCTTTCAAATCTTTTCATGCCTCTCTTTTAAAACTTGCATTAAGGTGTCAAAACGAGATGAGATCAGAGGGATGCAGATGCAGATTCTGTCCAGTAAAACAATCAAAACAGACGTGTAGCATTTAACCACAGCCAAATGGGAGGATATGGAAGTGCTGGCTTTGGGATGGCTCCGCTGGCTGCTCCATGAAGAATGCAGTGACAGAAGAAAAGTTGGAGAATCATCTCAGTCTGGAAAAAAACAATGATCTGCAGCATCTAAAGTCAAAATAGCAAACCACAACAGTTTAATTAAATCAGACGTTTCTGCAAAACGTAAAGGCGACACACATCTCCACATTAGGCCCTAATGGACAGGACATTCATCTTACGGTGTCTATATTGTAAAGTATGACTCTGTGTAGGATCAAACCAGATGTTCCAGGGAAGTGAATACTTTACATAGGCGTACGTGGGAATAACCGGAGTTTTGCGATTCACTCTCATTCTCCCTTTTTTTACTTGTCCTTGGGGTCGGCTCAGTCCGTTTCCCTCCCATTCTTGAAAACATGACAGGACGGTGTGTTACAGGCTCGTTAATAGCGATAAGCCGACATATTACAGCACAGCATACTACACTGACCTCATCCACAGCAATAAAAGTCTGTGTTATCGTCTCTATTGGCTGATGATAAACTCACTGTCTGGATACAAGCTCATCAGGGCTGCTCTATGAAAGCAATTAAAGTGTGTGAGTCAGTGTGTTGAAGGAGAGGGGTCCCAGGTCGTACCTGCCACAGACAGGACAGTCTAAAGGCATTCCCCAACTAACATCTGGCAAGAGACGTTAATAATCTACATGACTAAAGGAAAAAACATCTACTAATTAAGTGATAGAAAACTAGAAAATGGTATATTCCAAAGAGGTAATAGCGTGGTGACAGTGATATGACATATTATCAGTACGTCATCAGAGATCATATCATGCATCCAGAGGGAAGATCCACACTGTCAAGGCCTTTTAGAGCAAAAGTCTGGACGCTATGTATCACTATGTTTCCGTTTTGTTTATTTTTGTTATTTATATAACACTTTTCCACCTAGGAGGCAATCAAAGCACTTTACCAGTGTTACAGCTGACCACTGGAGGCAAGGTGGGATAAGTGTCTTGCCCAAGGACACAACGACAGTATTGTGGGGGAGAGTGGGATGTTATGATGTTTTGGGATGTTTCAAGCGGGGATCAAACCGCCCACCCGCCGGTTGAAGGACGGCCGCTCTACCACTGAGCGAATGCTGCACTGTTTTAAGAGTTTATCCTGTAACACACACTTTAAACTCATGCAGAATTAAACTGGTGATTGCCATATTATACATAACAATTTTCCTACTACATTATCACAAATTGGTTGTTTTTGCTGCTTGATCCAAACAAGCAGTTACCTTCGGCTATTCAGTAAGTTTTTTTGGGTAATATGGTCCTCTGAACGCTTGATATTTGCAATCAGTCATTCATCACTGTAATGATCCCAATAGCAGCAAATGCTCCTGTTGCTTTTTATACAACTCTAATGTTGTGGTGCATCCTCATTGCTGAGAGGAAACCTGCTACTAGCTGGTGTTAAAATCCCAAAACAGACTGACATTTCTTTAATACTGTGTCTCAGTGTGGTTCAGTAATAAGTGGGCTCTCTGGCTCTGTTTTTTCCTTGGCCATATGTTGAGAGTTTGATGGATGGGAGCTATGTTTGAATGACTGTCTCTATTTATTGAAGGTGGAGGACACAGACCTTGTGTTGTTGAGAAAGGATCTAGACCATGAACCTTTGACCTTGTATCTCACTCACACACGCACAGGCCGGCTCAATAATGAGTGTGTCCCGGTCACAGCAACCCCTTTCACCTGACCACTGGCCCTGCCCTGTAGACAACACTCGCTGATCAGTCATCATGTCTGTGCCCCCCAAAATGACTCGAGTGACGCTGATAAGTCGGCTGCAGTTTGTGCGCACTCTTGGTTGGTTCCCGTCTGAGAGGGACCACCTCACTTTACCAGTTGGGGCCAGTTAAAGGCCATGATTTACTCATATTCACATTTAGTTACAATTTGCATATGTTGTCAAACAATCATTGGATTCTGCTAATTATTAAGTGTTTCAACTTAAGCAACATTTAAAAAAACGTTTTTAAACTTTTTGCCTTGGTTAAAGAGCAGACAGGGCTAGAGAGAGAGTGGGGGACCATTCGGTAACGTAATCTCTTCTGCTGAGCATACTAAAGCATATAAATTCATATACTTTCAAATAAAGCCACAAACAAAACTTGGTCAAAAACAGGAAAGAGGCATCTGGGAGGAGCACATGTATGTTTACACAGTCATCTGTCTTATTAATATACCACACAGGAGGTGCAGCAGGGGCCACTGCAACTTTCCCTAATATTCCACGCTGTAACATTTAATTTTTTTTATTTAAAAAGCCTTTATTGCATGTAGCTAAATCCTATTGAAAAACATTAAAAGCATTGGGTGCTGGACAACATATTTGTTGCGGGCATCTTTGGTTGTTCTGTCAGACTGTACAACCACCAATTTAAGGCCACGTTTGTTTTTGCACATAACTAATAAATCATACATTGGCCAAAATTCCACAGTGTGGCCAGGGCTTAAGACTTTAGACAAAGTTGAAAAAGTATGAAAGTAATGGTTTACTTATATTAATTGTCTCAATAATAAAACCCAATGTGTGGCAGCTCCTGAAAAGCCTTATCACTCACAGCGCAGAGTGGAGAGTGGAGTGGTTTAGCATTCCTAAAGTTCTTGCTGAAACACTTATAAAAGTTATTGCAGAACATTTGGCAGTGAGGACACAAACAAAACGTTGGCCCCTTCTCTGCAATGCTTTCAGTCCTGATCAACAGCTCAGTGGCTAGACAAGACCTCATTGTACCTGATCACAATATTCCCGTTGGAGTTGTCTGAGGACCATGAGCCACATTTCAATATTACTCTTCTATAAAGTTTTCTTACACTTGATAAGTTTATCCAACTTCTGCAAAATCTTTACATTTGTTTGTGCGTGTGTATGAGTGTGTAGTGCATAGAGTTTGGTTTGTTTTCTGTTCCGTCAACCACAGCACATTATATGTCGGCTTTTTGTCTGGTAATTAGAGCTGAAGTAGAGCTATAGACACAACATGTTGGACAAGTCAGAGGCTGTCAGTGGAGAGTAAGACAGGCTGCAGGTCACGCTATAAACCCTCCATTATGAGCACAAGGAGCACAACCTATCTCCCCCAGGACCTGCTCATGAATGAAGCACTCAGCTCGGCGCGGGCCACTCTGCGGTGCATGGACCTGCAGAGAGGGAATTACACAACCCATTGCTTTTGGATAAAGTGAGCACTTTCACATTTAATAAGTGATTTGAAAATCCTTTGACATAGTTGATAGAGTGTGCAGTCGCAGATTACTGATCCCAACAGTGTCTCTCTTTGCCTCCGAAAACACATTTTGTACATATTCAAGCACTTGTCACGCTGCCAAACAAACAGAGCTGGTCAACCTTGGTATGCTGAGGTATTTACGCTAAACACTGGGCGTGAGATCCCATCGCAACACCTCGTGTTCACTAAAACATTCCTCTGAGATGCCACTGAGTCCTTTTGGCCAGGAGCAGTTTATCTTGATCAAGTCTGGATTTAAAGCAAACAAACTTCACTCATACAGTATATTTCATTTTAATGTAAAGGGGGAGCTTTCTGTGTATGTTTTAAAGGTACCCATACAGGATGCTCTTTTCAGAAATCCAACATTAGGAGTTTTATGTTGGCTCTGGAGTGAACAAAATGATTCTTTTCTTGCAGCACATGTTCCATAATTAAGTCAATCTTTACTATAGCTATGTAATAAAGGCCGTGAAGTAAAGTAATAAATAAAACCACTAAGCTTATATCAAATATTGGAAGTTACTCATTTCCTTCTGGTGCTAGTCCCATTAACAGCCATTAAAGAAGTGACTTTAATGTCAGAAAGACGAAAGAATTGGATTAACTGAACGATGAGAGAGACACAGCTCAAAGCCCTGTGTTTACGTCACCTCATTTGTTTTAGTGAAATCAGAAATCACAAAGTAATGTTGAGGATCTCCACTCACACAAACAGAAACAGAGCCAACAGCATTACTAAATGAGATGGATAAATCAGCTCCACTGTCAGTCACTGTGCTGGCAGGAAACTCTCTCATTCATCATGAGCAAAAGGCAGGAAGTGCTCTGAGCAGCCCACGTAATACGAGCCATCCATAATGTAGTAAGCACTTTAACGGTAAGTGTAAATACACGCACAGCAGGTGGCTGAACAAAGGTGCAATCAGTTACATGAGGCCAGGACAAGTCAGATTCTTGCCAATTTCCACCAACTTTAAAAAGCCATTATGGGGCTGACCAGTATTCCTGATGCATAAGATGTAAATTTGGTGACTAATAAAGGATTTTCTTTACAACAATATCCACATTTAGATCCACATTTAGCGCATTTATTTGCGTCACAATAATCATACTTATGGACACTTTCTTTGTGTACTATCTTCTACTTCAATCTGCAATTTAAATTTTGTAATGTAAGTAACATTACTTTTTACAAATAAACGCACAATATGCCTCTGTCTTTATCTCTCTGTCCATTCATCCCACCTGGTCCTGACACGGCTGCTCTCTTTGGTTTTCTACTCTTCACTGTTGTCATTGTGCTTGCCCAGGGGATGTTGCCAGGTTTTCTCATGTTATGTGCCTTCAGATGTGTGTTGCAATAGGCGTTATATAAATACACTTGGATAAATTACATTTTATCATGTGGAAATTATTTTAAAAATATACATTCTTGTATTAATTTAAAGGTTCTTAGTCACATTTCACTGACCCCCAGCTGGACAGAATTATTATAATTTTTTTTATAAATAATGCAAAATACATAATGGCACCGGGACGCGCAGACCTCTCCTGAGTGACACGTTAAGCAGCTCAAACAGAAGCAGCAGAAACAGGCCAATACACTGGACCCTATCAGAGTTGTATTTGTACAAAATGCACTAAAATTACTTTACTGTTTTATTTTTTCAAACTTGCCATCTTTGTACAATCGCCGTGATGGACAAACAAAATAAAAAAACTGAAAAACAAAATAACAAATGAGAAAACAAATGTACAAAACTGAATTCACAACAACAGTTCAACCAAACCAGAAAAGGTAGGTATTGTTTGCACAGACAGAATTCTTACTGCTGATTAGACATTAGACATTTGTCACTGTTTTCTTTCTTTTTGATGTGTTCTGCCTTTATTCAATCTAAGAAAATAATGCTATTTTCCATTAGCAAGCAAGAAGAAAGTGGAAATCATTCGTTACTTTGAGGAAGGATCATATAAAATGATTTTGGAAATGCTGAGAACAAATAATGGCATAAAGATTAGTCTGCCATCTCTAAACAATATCCACAAAAAGAACAGTACATGTTTGCACAGCAGGTGTACTTTCTGTATATCTTAAGTTACAAATGTATTGTCCAATCAGCAGTAAGAATTCCATCCGCAAAAGAAACCTATCTTTTCCAGTTTGTCTGAATTGTTTTTTTGTTTGCACTTTACAGCCACCATAGCTCTGGAGAGTTTCCTGTCAAAAACAAACAACACAGACAGTCTGTAGAGGGATCTGTGCCCCTAGTGGCAAAAAGTTACACAGATCACTTTAACAGATGCAATTACATTTACCAAGCTCAGGAAATGTTCTGCGTAGGCAATAGCACTGCATCTTTAAATGCTTGCAGTGGCACTGTTTACAGCCCAAACACTCACCACCCACACAGTGTGATTACTGACAGAGCTATGTGCTGACTGTCTGTGTTTCCAGTCAAAATTATCCAGGAATGAAGACTGACACCCCGGGATTAAAACAGACTCGAAATTACAGCAAACGAGTTGTGGAACATGTGCACACACACACACACACACACACACACACACACACACACACACACACACACACACACACACACACACACACACACACACACACACACACACACACAGTTATTGGACTCAGACAGTGACAGTGTATTCACAGGGCTCTGTTGTGTGTGGATGTGACCATGTGTGTTATTTTAGCATCACAAACCAAAATAATGATTTAAGTGCATGTAAGTAGATTTCCACTGAGAGCAGTTTATTATTTTTTTTCTACATTTGGGACTAAGAATACCTACCGTCGACACACACTGACCACAGGTACCACACTGTTAGATCAGCATCAGTCAAATTAACGCTGAGCAGCTGAAAACCAATCTATGTTTTCATAATGTCCTTCTTTACTTATATTGGTTGTGTTAAAGTCTAGGCTACAGTGCTGCATTTATACTCTCTAGTATGACTTATGATAACTGGTTTATTACGTTATCATTTTTCTCTTCTGGATTGACAATAGACAGCTGAGAGGGCAATAACTGGCTTAGGCAACTTCTGAGGCCAAAAACAATACCTGACACGGCCCACAGTGGTTCGGATGGGAACATTGCAGTAGTCCCTGCTGACTGAGGTCTCCCCTGAAGCTCACCTTACTCATTTTGTGGAGTTAGACAAGCTTTAATAATTGACCAATAAATCTGTCACAAGTTACAAAAGGTGGTTCATATTACATGTGGTATATTATTCCAATATATGGCAATTACACTTGTTTTATTCACTTCTCAAGAGAGTTTGGTGCAATAGCCCCAAAGCTGTTCAGATGAAAACGGTATTGCACTGTTGATTCATCAGTTGTTTTGGACCTTTGTTAAAATGACATATTGCAATAATAAATTATTACATAATGTGCATGTAAATAAATTAGATTCGATTACGACTCGTTGTCTGCTACATTCAATGACTCATTTTGTACTGCTTATCTGGCTGGGGTTGTAAGTAGCCTAACCAGCCCTCCTGATTCTTTTTGTAATCCATACATAGAATTAGTCTGGACCCTGTTGATTTTCAGCAGGTAAAACAAAGGAATGCAAATGGGTAAACATGCAACCAATCAGAATTCAGGGGTTGTACTAACATACACAGAACAAACCAAAAGGAACAAAAAATACCAAAACGTCTGCCCCACTTTAGATAAACAGTTATCATTGTTACCGTTGGAATGTTTTATTATTTTTGTCTGACCAGCTAGGTTTTGGGCCAGTGGAGCCAATCCCAGCTACTATGGGAATAAGGTTCAACACACCTTGGACAATCTCCGGTTAATTGTAGAGCTGGCAGACTCTAAGCACTCACACATTCAATTACTATTTCTACTTAGATTCACCGACTGACCTTGACATTAATGTCGACTGGAGAAGCACTGCAGCTTTTCCAGATGTGTCTTTGGGGTAAACGGCACAATCTGTAGTAAGGCTGCTCATTTTTCAACATTATCTCCCAATTAATGAACAAAAGAGAAATAAATAAAAATCAAGTTTATATTAAACATTCACAAATATTTAATATATGTCCTGAAGTGATGTATGTTTAGGCAAAAAAGATTGTGTGTGTGATATAGAAAAGGTCTCTGAAGACACTTACATTTGAGCAGTTGTGAATACTGGAAATGGAAATAGCAACTCCAAGTGTCCCACACTAGGCAAAATTTTGTTATTAGGCCATGTAACAGTCAAGATTTTACTGTTGACGCTTGTCTTAAACTTGTATTGTGTCCCAGTAACAGCATGTTCCCCTTTACTGAGCAGCTGATGAGCCTGAACCATAGCTGTGTGTGTCCAGAGGTGGTTGCACTCTTCGACTCAGCCAAAGCTTTAGGTTTGGCCCTAATATTGTTGAACACAGGATAAGCAGCAGAGGGCTATGTGTGTGCGGTTGGCTCCATAGCAGTACAGAGTAAACAGAGGCTATGCTAATATCATTCATACTAGCATCAAACTACATATGAGCTGTGTTTTTGCAGCTGTTGTGGGATGTTGCGGTTCTGACTGTTACCCATAAATTCTGAATACAGGCCTGTTGCTGCACAACAAAGCACCACTTTGATACGCACTCACTGGAATAGTTCTAACAAAATATATATATATAGTATATTTATTTATACAGTGTATTTATATATGTAATTATCATTTATCAAAGAGCTTGATTAAATGAAGCCATGCCTATGTTGTTATCTGGGTTGTATAACAATATATTTTTACCACAGTTTAATGTTGTGGAAACCCTTTTGCACACTGTAATTCAAAGTGCAAATCAGATGTCCACTGATTTGTTGCTCTGTTGTTGGCTACAGGATTTCTGTGAGTGGCTTGCGTGTTATTCAGAAAACAATTTTACATTGGATAATAGTGACGCTAAAGCTGAATAGCTGTTGTGTCAGTTATGCACTTCTTAAGTTACATGAAACAGGCTCAGAAAGAAAATGATTAAATGTCCGTTTTCCCCTATATTTGACACATTGGGATTTGATTGCCAGGTAAGCCTTAAAGTCATTCATTCCAGAGAAACACAGACACTATTAGATTCTAATATCTCTGTGTGTTAGAACGGTGCTGTTCCTCGTCTGCTGAGCTATTGCAGCTAATGTAAACTCATAAATCTCCTTGATTCTTCCAGTATAAATATGAATCTAAAACAAATCACTTCCTTTTTACCAGATGGGTTTCCCTAGAAACAGCAGTATACACCAGGTGCATGGCGTTCAATGAAGACTATGTTCACACCACATGGTAAAACAAATTTGAGTTTTCCAGGTATTTTGTCTTTGCAGTTACATCATTTGTACCACATCATATTTCAGACTGAACTGATCTACATCTCAAAGTGTCCTTCTTGAGCAAATTACCAAGAAAGATAGCAGTGATATGAAATGTACCCTGTGGTGGATGGTTTGTTTTTGTAAGGCTGGTGTTTTTGGTCTCAAATGCAGCACAGAGATATGGTAACATTTCCAATCCTTTGCTGTGGCAGGAAATCCCTAGAACAGTAGAAAGTCTTTGTAGAGAAGGCTTGACTAGATGGTGAAGGGAGATGTACCGAGACCCAGGAAGGCAGAGCAAACAGGAACAGAGGATAATGTTTTACCGGGATCACAGAAAAGGAGAGTCAGGAACAGGCCGGGTAACTGCAGATCAGCCTGAAATACGCTCTTGAGAGTCTGTGATCTGATGATGAGGAACAATCTAGCAGTGAAGGAGAAGGCGGAGTGAGTATATATATTGAGGAGATTGGGAATGGGTTAAAGCTGTGGGCACAGGTGAGTTGATGGCCAGGTAGGAAAATGCAACAGGACAAAGCTGTGGCGCAGAAAAAAGTGCTCACCCCATCTTTAATATTATTAATATATAAAAAATAAATATGTAAAATAAGTTATTATAAAATTATCATTACTTACAAAGTGGTATTATTTATTACTTTACCAAACTTGTAGACCTGTCTTCATGTTAATATTTTTGCACCAACCAAGTCTGATTGAGAGACAAACCTTTGAACTTACTCAAAAGGATTCATGTGGTTTGGCCTGTTCACACTGACCTGAACAGTCAGACCTATGGGCCACAGTGTGATACCAAAGTAAACTGCTAATGCTCAACTAAGCGGAGCAATTTCACACACCCATCCTGTCGCTAACCTTCTTGACTGCCACAAACCACCAGTGACCCTGTGATGTGACTCAGTGAAACCGAGGGAAATTCCACGTCAGAGTGTTTTCTTGAAGATTCAGCCTTGTCCAGTGTAATTGAATTAGGAAGTGGTAGGAATGTAAAGAGCTGCAGAGTGGCTTGTAAGTAAACAGACATGGCCTTTTAATCCTGCCTCTGTTTGAAGTGCATAAACCCCCCCAGGCCCTTTTATGAGGTGTACTTCTCCTGGTGTTGTGCTGTGGAGGATTGGGTTTCACAAGTGGGGTTAGTTCGTTTATTTTAGAAGGAGGCAATGAACGTGCGTGGTGACGAGATGAAGAGAAAAAATAGTTAACAGAGATACATGCAAAAGAAAATATAGGAGAAAAAAAAGAGCAAAGTCAAACAGGGTTTAGGTCTAAGTGGGTAGTAACAGTTTGTTTAAGTGGTCGAACGCTCCCCTGAGTCAAGGTCACAACCAGGGCTGGGAAAGGGGACGTTAGCTGCAAAAACACTCCGATACCAGACGCCTGCATTAGTCATATACTCTGCAACGACCTTTAGACGTCAACATGACCTTATGACCCTGACCAATAAACACAAATAGAGTATCACAGTATCATAAGGGCTAATTTAATCTCTTTAAATTGAACCCGAAAATGCTCATACAGAGTCCAGGTCCTAGTGTCAGAGCACCATCCACTCCATCCAACCTGCCTGAGAAAAAGCACATCGATGGCCCAAATGGAGAATTGCAACTTCAACATAAAACATTTCAGAAAGAGGCATTTATTGATTGAAAAAGGAAGAGCTGAAGTGTCCTCTAGTTTCAGTTGCATTAACCCTTTTATTATTAAAGTTTGAATCAGGTGGTTGGAGAGGCCGAAGACCAAAATGGCTGCCATGGATCCCCCGAAAACATCTGTCTCAGTAAGCAAGCTTTACTTTGTTGTTTATGAATTTTTTGTTTTTTTTGTTTTTAAAATTTGCTTTTCTCTGAAAGTTTAGACTGTTCATATACAGCGACTGCAAAGTACCACATACATCCCAATTTAAAAAATCCTGGAATATTATGTATTTCCTCTATTTGATTTATTTTAAACAGGAGATTGTCATATATTGTTACTGCATAAGGGAACACTTAATATCTTTGCCCTAGCAACAGAACTCCAAAACAATGTTTTCTATACTTTATTGCAAATGTTTTAAAATATGTTCAAAAATGTCTTTATGATTGATTATTATGATAAAAGCTCATTCCATAAAAGCTTGACTTCAACGAAAAATGAAAAAACTAAAATGGATCTATAAACACGTGCACATAAGTAGAGTTTTTTTTTTTATTGAGCTCATAAATCTGGAAAAATTGTATGTGGTAGCTTCTGTTTTATGGACTAAAGTAATGCAACAGGAATTAAAATCACTTTCCATCAGGGGATAATCTCAGTAGTTATTTAATGTCTGAGGCAACAGTTCATCACCACCGTGTTCGTCTTTGGAACAAATGAGCGACGAATGACTGCACTGCTTTTGTTATTCTAAATCTTGTGAAAACATGCAGATTTCTAATATGGCTTCAGTCTGATTTGTGGGAGCAGATTCACTGGAATACTTTGTGGAAAGAGTGACTGTCAGCCCAATGTCAACAGCTACACCGACACCATAGACATTTGTTGGTCCCCAGTGCTACTCAAAGCTGTGTTTCCATCGCATTCAAATCATTTATCTCCAGATTATGGCTTGGCCCAATCGATGGCATCTATTTTAGGAATAACTTAGTTGCCTAGTGCTCCTGTGCCCTCATTGTAGGAGGTCCTAAAGCTCACCGAAGCCACGTGGAGAATTTACGACACAGGACTTGAGCTGCATACTTTAGATTTCTCTTCAAACGGACCCATCTCCACGTGAAAACAGGCCTCTATAAATCTCCACCACGAGCGCATAAAATCATAAAAAGGGGAATAGAAGTGCTCTGTGCAGGTCTGTGTGGAGCAGCAGTCAGTTTAACCTGGAAACCTTGGATCATGAATTTAGCTTCATGGGACAGTTTGCTAAAAGCTCTACTCATATGTACAGTATACACACGCAGGTGATGGATGACAGAAATGGGATTCAGGAGAGGAAATTAGCTCCATCTATGGACTGACTGAACAGAGTAAAGAGTAAGAAAATTATATCATTCACAGTCAGTCAAGGAGGACTCACACAGACTTAGCTCCACATCTGTACGGATTTGAACCAAAATAAACACGTGGATAGATACAGAAGAGGGAGAGTAGGACGTCCAGACTGAGGAAATCTTTCTTCCCCAAGTCCCCCTTTTGCGGCTAACAGAATTGTTAATGCACTTTTGAGGTGCATTAACTGTTGCAATCTATATTTATAATCTATATTTGATTGACAATGCACAATTATTTATTGCATGCTAAAATATTACATGACAATTAAATATAACATAAACTATGAATGGCAAATATATATGTTCAGGGAAATGCCTCCTTATTATCCATTTGGGGAAAAATGCTTGAATCTAAAAAAAAATAAGGTTAATGTGCAGGAATGTTTAAAAAAGACACTTTTTGGGAAGAAAAAATCTTCACAAAGATAAAATTTACTGTGTAACTCTATTTTTGTTAAATGTAATGTTTTCTTGAACAGAATATTACCACCAGATCTAAAATAACCGATGCATTCCCCACAAAACATGTATAATAATATCCCTTTACTCTAAATACTTTCAATACGAGTGCCACAATTCAGTTGCAGCAACCCTAATTTGAATCTCGTGTCAAAATTCAAAAAAAGAGTGAAACTGTAACTTATTTGATGCTGTACATTTTTGTCCAAAGGGTAATCCTCCGAAAAGCAGTGTCCCCAGAGCTTGACACCAAACTATAGAGTAAACTATCAACACCAAATCTCACTGTTTTCCTCCCTTTGTCATCTGTCTGTGTGTGGCCATCCACAACAAATGACACCCGGCCCACACTGCAGCTCCCGTGCATGGGGCTAGATGGCGTAGTCCATTCAAAAGCTAACGTGGACCCACTTGGCACCGAGTGAGTCTTCTCAGGTAGCAGTGGAACTGTTTTCATTCCCACTGCTCAGAGGGCAGCATCAGTCTGAGACAAATCAAATCCCAACATGCTTTTTAAGGCAATCTTTCACTCAAATAAGAACCAGGAGAATGTTTTCATTTGTCACAGCGGATCATCGGATTCCCCCCCTCGCACTTCAATTACAGTAAAATAAAGAAACATATGAAACCGATGCTAAAACGTTTCTGACAAGGAGAAATAGATAAAATGACTGCTGAAATAGACAGAACAGAAATCTCCACACTGCTCTGTTAGGTAATGAATTGTTGAAGGAACAGCAGGGTAAGCCGGGTCAGACAGAGACTTCTGCAGGTTTTAGGGCCACTAAGCAGAGTGAGCAGCCGTGCTTTCAGCTTGTGTGGCTGTTAGCTTGGCCTTGCTGTCTTGCTTGGCTGCCATGTTGTACAGACGGGCTTCGGCCAAGGCAAACAGCCCTGTACTCCACTGTCGCACACATTTGCACACGCTCACACACTGCTCTGAGTCTTAATTTAGACTTTATTTGGATTTCTGCTCAATCTGTGTGTGTTGGACTGTTCTGTCTGTTCTTTGACGCAGCTGCTCCCTTCACCTTGTTCTGTCTCATTACTCCATCTGTCCATCTGTCCATCTGTCTGTTTTTACTGCTGAGGCTCTCCGTCACCTCACTGATGTTTTCGCTTACTCAGGTTGTGCTGTATTTAAATGATGCTGCAGCTGTACTTTATCCCTTAACAATGACAAGGCCTTCTGTCAGTTTAGCCTTTTTCTTTCAACTTATTCCTCAAAAACAAGGCCAAGCAAATGGTCTTGCTGTATTCATATATATTATATACAGATTCCTCTAAAAAGGAAGTAATGAATGAAGTAGTAAGATAAAGTGAATGAGGTGCTGAGCTCAAAGTAAATTAGTGTTTCTGCAGGGTTGGCCAAAGGAAAGAGGTGAAACCCAAGGAGGTACTTGAGCAAAATCACATAGGCTGGTGATAAGCTCAGCTCCACACACACACACACAACCAGAAGAGGAGCGAGGCTTATTAAGAAGGTTATAAATCACAGGAAGCAGTGCCAGAGAGTGATCACTCTCCCACTGTCTAAACACTGCTCTCACTCAGCCTTATTAGCAAGAATCCAGCTTTCACCCAGACTGGATGTGTCCGCTGCTAAAGATAACCCAGAGCTTATATTACAGAGGTAACTGTACAGGCTCTGTTCCTGTGTGTCTGCTCATCTGTAGTTTTTCTGTCATTACAAACATCATTACCATTTACAAGTTTAACTGGTCTTATGTACGCCACACAATTGGTCAGTGTGTGGAGAAGAATAATGGGTTATTACTGTATACTAGGCCTTGTTCAAACATCACTTAATGACGTAAGTGTGAGTATTAATACATGGAAGACAAGTTCCAAATAAGCAGTGGGTCTATATTTACTGGTATAAATATGCTAATTCTATTTTGTATTAGTTAAATTTTACAATGGACTTTAGTTGCTACTTATCATGACATATATTCTGTCTTCATATTTATATATTTACACTTTCCTTTTGTGTTTTTTTATCTATTTTTTTCAGTTCATCGCAACGGGCATTAATCTTATCAAATTCAGTACATTTCTATGAACTGCTGTGACAGTAATTGTTATCATTGTGTTTCCTCTTTTTATGACCCCAGACTGTTGCCATAGATACGATGGCATCCATTCAAATAAACATCAGCAGTGTCAAAGGTCAAAGAGAGTGTGGACTGAAGATCTCCATTGAGCTGTTCCATGTTCCCAGCAGCCCAGGCCAAAAATGAAACTGAACGTGCACTCAATATATTTAAAATGAAATGTGATGTTCTCTTTAATGTTCGCAATAAGTGTGATCACTGTTGTCATCGACTCTATCCTTCATTACTCAATTAAACCAGCTTCCCTTTAATCAGGTCTGACCCAGGCTTAATGGGAGAATAAATCCCTGTGACTCTTGTACAATAGTTTTGAGAGAAAGAGGCCACAACATTTTGAAAAACAAATGGTTGCTGATGATCTGAATAATCTCCTGCAGAGTGAATCAGTATTTTAATATATTCAGGGTTAAAAGTTTAGTGTGTATTTGCATATTCACACAGCAGTTAATCAATAATAAAAATAAACATTGTTCCTGTGTGGATGTGTGCAGATGTGTGAGGAATGCAAGGATTACACAAAACTATGTGAACGTAACAGATGTGAGTCAACCACAAGGGAATTGGGAAGCCATGGAAAAATGCAGGTACTGGGAAGTCAGTCCAAAATTCCTTAAATGCTGTCAATAGTTTGGAGCATGTAGAAACTAGACAAACTGAGGCAGGACTCCATTCCAGCCCAGATTATAAACTTATCTTTACTATTCTTTTACCGAAGCTGGAAGCATGTGTCATACAAGCCTTACCGTAGGTCAAACAGTCAGTGAGGATTTAGCATTGACACATTAGAACTGAAACGAATGCTCGCCCTCAGCCTTGGGAAAGTAAACTCTGAGGAGTAACACATGCACAATGAGCGGCAAGCACTGGATTCCTTCTCCAGGGACAACTTTGTCGCCAGATAAAGGTATGGTGTGCCAACAAATAAATCACTTATGTGACTTGTTTCTGTATGAACAGAAACAGACCTCACATCTCAAAAAACAAAAAAAAAATGTAATTAAATTTGAAGTTGTGAATGTGAATCGTTTTTCGGCAGGTGGAAGATGTGTGCCACCTGTGTGCTTTCTGTGCTAGAGGTAAGCAGGACTGACTGGGAACTTACTGTTTTAGAATGAATGCACTAGTCCAAAAAACTTTAGTAATCCATGTCTCAGACGGCAGTAATTTTCCCTTTTTAAGCTAAAAGACCTAGATAAAAAGACAATAACTCATGCAAAAAGATGAATCAAGCTATGCTTGAGTTCCACAGTCACTGCTAAAAGATTGGGCATAAAAGAGCGTCATTAACCTATATGTCAGAAGTCTAAGCTCTGCGATCTAAGATGCTCCTGTGGGCAGGAGTAGCTCAGTGGGTAGAGCAGTCGTCTTTCAACCGGAAGGTAGGTGGTTCGATTCCCGCTGACCCTACAGTTCATACTGTCATTGTGTCCTTGGGCAAGACACTTAACCCACCTTGCCTCCAGTGTCTGTAACACTGTTAATTACTGTAGAACAATGTAAGTCGCTTTGGATAAAAGTGTCAGCTAAATTAATAAATGTAAATGATGCTCATCTTTACTGCAGATCTGACTGAAAAAAGGTCAGATAAAGACATAACCCAAGCTGGATGAATTTTGTGCATCAAAGTATTGATATTTCAAGAATTTCTGAAGACACAGTCCAAAATTGCCATGTGCTGTTTTAAACATGAACATCATCTGTGGAGGACCATATGGCTTTGCTAAATTGAAACAATAAAATATCGGTTTATTATGAGCCGACATGATGTGTGAGATTCCTCACATAATTTACCATCAACACTAAGCCAGCACGAACTTTTAAAAGCAATCTGTCCTGTGTAAAGAATGCTCTGGTGTGGGTTAAGGAGGATACTGAGGAGCTAAAAGTCCTTTCACCCTTCTTTTCTCCTCTCTCACCTCCTCTGTCTCTGTTCAACTGCCTTCATTTTCCCCAATGACTCCTCAAGACAATGGGATCCAGCTGTGAGATTGTAAAACCCTCTGGAAATGATGCTCAAGAGGCAATGGGGCCTGCGAATGGCTTCAATTAGTCTGTCAAATGCTAATGAAGCTAGTTAAAACGAAGGGCAATTCACCAAGTCAAACACATTAGTTTATTTGCACTGGGTCATAAATACAGATAAAGGCCCTGTTCCCATGCACATACTTGATATTTACCTTGAAATGCATGTAGTAGTAGGTATTTAAATATGCATCTACAATAGTAATTTACTAAAAGAGAGGGACCCAATAAGGTGCACTTACCCTTACTTTGAAAATGGGCACACTGGGCCCTAAACCATTCAGGCCACATACTATATATTCAGCTTCTCAACTGCCAAACGACCTCCAGCTGCTGCTCTACAGATGTCACATTTTTTTGCTGGTTTAAATATAAGTAAGTATCATTCTAAACTGGTCTTAATAATGTTTTTCTCGTTTGTTTATATGTGTTCCTCTGTGCGGCTGTCCAGCTCTGGAGCACGCTCTGAGCACTTTGTCCAGCCTTAGTCAAGTATGCAGCAACAGTCCCAGAATAAATCACTTTAACCAGGTGTGTTACTCCGAACAAGTGAAATTCCCACGTACTGATTGACTGAGTCAAACAGAAAGTCCGAGAGGGAAGGACAATTTAGAGAAGTCTAGACACTTGATTTCACACTGAGGCAGATTTATGTAATTAGACTAAACTAATCTTCATGGTCATCATTCTTCCCATGGAAAACCATTGTCAGTCTGCGGGCTCCTCCTAAGGGTGATGAGCAATGTCCTATGTGTCATGGAAATTATATTCGAGATTGCGTTTTAACTAAGCGGAAATTGAAGAAAAAAGGTTTTGACTTGATTTAGCTGTATTTACAGGAGTCAGTTGAATATTTAAAGCCACGGTAGGATTACATGGTTCAGCCATACATTGCAGTTGTAAACAGAAGTTCAATATGAAATCCTTCTGGTGGTGATTAGTGATTATAGTCCCTTTGGTATTACTGTTGTGAGAACAGTCTGCCCTGCTGTGATTGTTTAGTGTTAAAAATGTGGTCTTTTTCTGACACTTCAGCAGCTGACAGCGCCCATTACAGATACAACATTGAGGCTTCTCCTTTTAAATTGATCAACTAAATATCCACAAAGCAGCTCTATTATTAGATCTCTATGCTCAGGTATTGTTCCAGCACTACCGTCTATCAGTGACTTTTGGGACTGTCACACTCTCTGGTACTAGATTTAGACTCTGGAAATGGGTGTGTTCCTCCTAAGATTAGCCTACTGTGAGGGAAATATTGCTTTCAAGATACATTGGATTGACATCCCACTTAAAAAAAAAGGAAAAAAAAACTTACCTCCAGTTTTTAGTTCCACCTGCTACAAAATACATGCTCATATATTTCGGCAATTACAGTAAGGAAACACAGTGACAGTGACAGATTTAATGTGTCAATGGGACACTGACAGCTCCTGTTTTCACCCTGAAACATCGACTTTGACACACTCCACCTCGTTGTTGTTAGCATTAAATCTAAAACATGAGGCGACCACCCCAAAGCTCAGCATCCATCTATCTTCATCATGGTGCACCACAATCCACAGGGAGAAGTTGTTGGGTTATGGGACATCTGTGGGACTAAATTCTCAGTTTGGATGGAAGTGCACTGATTACAATTAAACTGGGTAACTGAGGATACTGTAAATGTATGTTGAGTTTAATTTTCAAATCTTTCAGTAAATAATTCAATTCAGAAAACAGAGACTACACATGTGTGAAACAATGACATGACAATGAATCAGTGTTTTTCTCACCATTTTAATCTAACAGGAAACAGAAAGAGGGGAGTATCCTGCAATATTTCCGCTACCAACTGGTTCCCACCGAAATGTCACCAAAGAAGCACTGTTACAGGAGGATGCAGAAAAGGTGGTTGTCTATCACATGCAAGATCTGCTGTGCACAAATTACTCTCACAGGTTATTGAGCCATAATTTGTCTTGATTAGGGATTACTACACCAGCTCCATAAGAAATATGAAATCCAGCAGACAGACATTCATATACGTCAGCACAGATAGAGGTGTCATTATGTGTTAGTCCCCCTTCCCTCTTGCTTACACTGTTTCTCTGTCAAGCCTCGACTTGTCTGTCCATGTGTTGCTTGGCGAGTGCTCGTGTGCAGAGAGACTGATTGCAGAAACCGGCTATGATAAATAACTCTAATGAACTGAGAGGTTATAGAGAACACACAACGAGGAAAGCAAAGGAGACATGTCGAGAGGGGAATGAAGTGGACTAGAGGACACATATTCATCTTCTCCAATATGTCCCTTAAAACACTCGTCATGTCAGTTCATTTAAGCTAAAGTGGCCATGGTAAATGACAGTGTGCAATGTTTATTCACTGTCTACATTAGCTGTTTACACATTTTTCTTTAAATATGACAGCTGTTGGATTTTACAGCAACTCCAGGCTCACAGGAATTATTTTTGTTTTGGATACTTGAGCAATATTGAGATGAAATATGTTGGATTCACTTTTTGACAGTAATCTTTTTACCAATACCTCCATTCATTCAGAAACACAAGCTTATTTTTGCCAAAAAGAATTGGCTGTTAGCTTTCTGCAATGTGTCCAATATATCATTGGAGATAAGGAGAATGAGATATTGCTATCGAGGGAGGGATAGTGGTCGAATATTTTATAGATATTGTGAGATTGAGCTTTCCTTAAATTAATTGAATTAGATGGTGATGAAGGGCATGTGATGGTGCTGAATAAAGCAAGTGTGTTTTTTGAAGCGACATGGCTGACATTAATAATTTTGGAAACTAGCATTTTAACTGGGGTTTAGGTGCCATGAGAATAGGAAGTTCATCAGGAGAGTTCTGACTAAATGTTCCAGCGGGTTTGCCTCAAACACCGATCAGGCATAGCATTATGACCACTGACAACCTATCTCTTCCTCATGGCACCTTATAGTGAGTGGGATATATTAGGCAGCAGATGAACATTTTGTACTCAAAGTTAAAGTGTTAGAAGTAGAAAAAATGAACAGCGCAAGGATTTGAGCGAGTTTGAAAAGGGCCAGATTGTAATGGCTAGACGACTGGGTCCGAGCATCTCCAAAACTTGGATATTTAACATCTTGGTCGGTAGTTACTTTGGGTTACTTGTATGGGGCGGGTAAGACACTACAGTAAAAGATTGCTGGGTTTAGTCATATGCCTTCTTCTTGAAGCCAGTGTTTTTTCTTCCCGCAGGTTGCTGGTGAACAGTCCCATCCTTTATGGCTGCAGCAGCTGACAGTAGCATGTGAGTAGTGTGTTGTAAGTGCTGGTGTGTTTACCTGTGCACTGCAGGAGGTCTGCATACCTCACATATGACACAAACTTATTCCTTATAAAACACACAAACATAAACACATGCTCTTTCGTCTCTGGTCGATGGTGTCTAGGGAGGTTTGGAAAGCATTCAGTTGTGTTCACAAGGCTTCACGAGTAGTCTTTATCCCTTGTTTGTCAAGGTCTTTTCAAATAAATCCATTAAGTCCCAGCGACATAAGGTTTGACAGTCTAGTGTGGGCACAGAGACGGCTTGGCCTAGCTTTACCACATTTGGACCAGGCTGTCAATTACAGAGATCGATCCAAACCCAGCTGACAGTTGAGTGGTGTGTGGACAAATTACAGGATACTGTTGCCGTATAATTATGCAGACATAATCTGACATTAAAAAGGAAATATCAACAGGTCAGATATTATCTTTTTTAGTTTCAACTCTAGTCCAGCAGTGTAGACAAACTGAGCACTGCTGAAGGTGAAGCACATACTTGCATTAAGGTCTTGAACATTCATAAAGTAAAATCACCATCAGTCCAATTTCCAATGGATTTCGTTATGTCCCTGAAGAGCATCATAGCTGTTCACATGCTCCAAATGTATGTGGCATGGAACTGAAATAGCAATCTGCACCGTTGCCTCAAGATGTCACCAAAAATCCCCCACACCCCTCCTTTAAGAACAGAATAAAAATCTGCTTCTTTTTTAAGTGTTGCATTGAAATGTTTTTTGCAGTATACCCTTCAACACAATAAAATTATGCTAGTCAGTTAGATCATCCATCAGTTGAGATTGAAAAGCCTTTGATTTGGGTTTTATTTACTACATTAGGCACTAATCGCTAAGATATCTACAAATAAGAGTGAAACACAATAAAGCCCTTATGTCTCGTAAAGCTCAGACCCTAATTGCCGTTAAATGAGGTTACCTGGCTACAGCACAAGGGAATCCTACAGAGCAATAGCAGTATATGGTGGTGGTGTGTGCTTCGTGAAGGTATTTCTCAGTGGTCATTAGTGTCCATTGCTCCACATTTTATGAGCTTGTTTTGTGAGGTTAAGAGCAGTTCTTCTTTACATTCACAGATAAGTTATAGCTCAATACAAATGGACAGCTGGGGCTGACACTAATAGCCCCAGCCAAACAGGACCATTCACAAAAAATTATAGCTGATTTTCTGGGCTGTGTCGACAAAGCAGGGCAATGGGACAAGAAAGGAGTTGACCAGATTAGACTTTATTAGCATCCGAAAAACTGTATCGATCCACTAAATCCAGCCTACCAAGGATTTTTAGGGACATTATCTTACATTATGAGTGTTTAACCCCACATTTTAAATGGTTGGGTCGTTTTTGGAATATGGTTTGAAGGAAATTGACTGCTTACACACTGCAAATATTCTTATCAAGAAATGCCTTTAATGCATATTTGGGACTCCCAGACTCCCCTTCTACCAATGAAGTTGTATTTCATGTTTTTTTATGGAAATGTTACAAATTTGTTAAGGGGGACTGGGCTGTAAATACTTGTGACATCCCAGTATCAGCAGTGGGAGCATCTCAGCACGTACCATATTTTTAGAAAAACTGTGACGTCTTTGCGTTGTGTGCTTTGGACAGTACCACATCAGAAGCGATTAATAACCTGAGATGGACAAAATACAAAACAACTCACAACCGGCTATGTCCAAACAGTCTTAGTGATCTTAGCATACACTCAATGAATGTAGATGTAGATGAAAGACTTTATTGTACCATTGTCCATGAAAAAGCACACTGTTCCCACAGAGCTAAAACACACAGACACACACATGTGCACACACTCCTGACTGCAGTTTTCCCACAGAGCTCGGCACTCCTGGGGGACTAAATTGCAGTAATCCAGGGCAGCGGATTCGGACGCAGCAATTACACCGGAGTGAACGGCTTGGGAACCAACAAACTTAGTTATTGTTACACACATTAATTTGTTTGTCACGTTATCAAAGTTAAGTTGTTAAAACACACCCCTGTCTAAGTTTTTTGTCCCTCTCTGTCACTGAATGAACGTACAAGCACATACATGAAAATACATCCAACACACTGACGCACACATGCTGAGCAGAGCAGCCATCCACCTGTCAACACCACCGCAAATTAACTGACATCAAACACCAGTGAGCACAGGCTTAGACATGTAGGGGACACAGTCTCAGTGGGCCAAGAGGAGAGGAGAGGAGGACATAGGGGTGGATCACAGGCAGAGCAGGACATGAGGGAAATTAGCAGTATAAGGGCCGACGCATACGAGTAACAGATGATACAGAGATCTGCGAAATCAACTGCTAAATCTTAGCAAAATAAAAAGGTCTTATGATATGTCTTCTAAGAGAGTCTGCCACTTTTTATTGTCACTAGAACATTTTGACATTTTTCTAACGAGTGACTGCTAATGTACTTTATTGTATACTGTTGGTTCTCTTTTTTCAACCCTAACCCTGAGATAATTTGATTAAAGGGAACAGTGTTTTTAGCCAGTCTGTTTCATTGTGGGTGGTACATTGTGAGTGAGTACAGTATTTTGGCTTCAACTCTTCAAGTCTTTGGTTATGTCCTATCCACCTCGTGCTTTCTCTTGTGAGTTATGTTCCTGTCATAGTTAATAGCAAAGATCCACAAAACATCTCAGTTGTAGATATGTAATGTTTGTGTATATAGGTTTGAAACTGAAGTTCTTTTGGCTTATCAAAACACCCATTATCAGCTCAAATAGCTGTAATAACATCAGTGTAGGCGTAGTTTAAAGTGAAACCTGTGAATGAGAAGTAGTGATGCAGATACAGAGGGGAGTCAGGCTCAGTGTCCAGATGCTTCTCATTCAGCTGCTAACCACAGCACACGTGCAGCCTCCACAGCACCTGCAGTCAGCCAGCTGCTACTGGGTCATCGAGCTGTGAACACCCGTGTGGAGGTGAGGACTACAAAGCAACAGGAAGTACTCAAGTTAACTTTGCAGAGGTCCAAGTGGCCATTAAGAAACTAACAGATTGATGGTTACTAACGGATGACCCCTGCCCATTTGATCTTGTAATACTTTGGGTCAAATACAGATTTAAATGTTACATAGGCTGCTACTTCTACCCAGCATGCAATTCTTTTGAGGCTTTTAATGGGAATCAGCCACATGAAATATAAAGGCGTTTTAAAATACTCCAGTTGCCTTGGTTTCTCAACTTTGCCAGATTTATAAGGTTCTTTATGAAGGGAAAGGGGAGGGTTGAGTGATGAAAGTGATCCACTGTGTTTCCCACACAAGTTTGTTTTTAATTTCTACTAAGGTGGCCTTAAATAGCTAAGTTAGAAAAGGTAAGGAAGTAATCTTAAAGAGTTAATGAAAAGCCATTGTAAATGAGAGACTGCAATGAGAAAAGAATTTCACGGTGATTTTTAGTCCTCATAAAGCTCACAGCAGATCAAAGAAAATTATTTTTCAAAACAGGCATGCAGTTTCAAAACTCAGTATTAGAACTAGAACAGCGGAGTTTAATCTTATTTTCCCTAAAGTCAGAAAAAGCATAGAAACTGGTTTCAGTGGGCATTGCTGGGTCCCTGGATTTTAAATTCCTTTATTTTCAACACCACACACACACATATTGTACTCACCACAACATGCACGCTCACATTGTAGAACACTTTCTTTAGCCTGATTTGATTCAAGGACTATGGTGACCCCGCTCCTGTCCCAAACCAGGCCACAGACAGAGCTGATAGCTGCTTCTTATGCTGGCCGAGGCTGTTATACCTGTTAGTGCCACAGACCCTGGACACTGCTGGCCTTACAGCTTGTGATTTGTTGAGCTAACGCCACGCACTGACAGCTTTAATGTGTGTGTATGTGTGTGTGTGTGTGTAATTAGGGCTCTTGACAGGTACATATTAGCTCTGTAACTGATCTCAGAGGGTGTTTTCCTGTCTGTCAGGGTTGGCTGCTCACAGAAAGCCTAGTGGAGCGCAACGTTATAGAGCACTATCCCTACTCTGCATGAGGCTGCTTTATTAATGTGGCTTTATTTAGTTTTAGTAGTCAAAAAACATTTTGTAACTGAATTATACCACGACACTTAAAGCATTTATAAAATTACAAAAATATAATATGCACGTGAGAACCAACTTCTGCCTAAATCAGAGTTCCACGTGTGACACGCCTCTCTGCTTTAACAAACATCACTACAGTGTTTTTAATTTGTTATGAACACATAGTACCTTCTGGCATATTGCAGCATATTACAAACAACAAAATAGCACCTGTGGTACTAGCAGTGGGTACTTGAAATACACACTCTGCTGGGAGTATTGGGATAAACACTTGCACTGAGTAAGCAGCAGCTGTGGTGTGTCTCCTCCCTGTTCTCTGTGACAGCTGGATCCCTTCGCCTTATCCCTGTCTACTGTCCACTGTCAGTGTCTGTGGTTTAGGGAATCTGAGAAAGTTTCATAATGATTTTGTACCTGCAGGGCAAAAAGAGGAAACTGCGAGCATAAGCACTCTCTGTGATAATACTTGAACTTGTTATCAGATCAGTTTTTCTGAAGCTGTATTACTCTGTATTTTTTTTTCCATTGACCAAACACTTCCGGTAAAAATGTATTTCAACCAAAATATGAAACAGTTAATGGAAGCATTAATGTGATGTTTATTGAACAGCTTTGCATGAATGAAACTTTGGCGCTTTGACTATGGCAGGAGAGACATTGTGTGATGCGTGATGGGAGAAGAGCGGAGTGACGTTTCCTGGTCTCTCCCAGGAGCCAAGACACTGGTGGTGGTTAAGAGACGAGAGTGAGAGGATGCTGAGGATGACGAGTGGTTTCCGGCTGAGGTGGTGACGAAGTGGAGGAGCCGAAGACTGAATGAGTAAGTTGAGAGGGTGCTTTAAATGAGGGCTGCTTAGCAGTGATTGACTGCAGGTGAGCAGCTGCATCAGGTCGATGAGGGAGGGAGTCTTAAACCATAAACTTGTGCTGTCAGCTTCATTTATATTTCATGTGTAATTATTTAACAAGCTGTTGAAAGATAAAGCTCAGGGAGTGATATTTTTGGTCATGTTGGCTTCAAAAGTAGCTCAGTGGTAGAGCGGACGTCCGTCAACCGATGGGTGGGCGGTTCGATGCCCGCTTGAAACATCCCATAACATCATAACATCCAGCTCTCCCCCACATACTGTTGTTGTGTCCTTGGGCAAGACAC
Source organism: Neodontobutis hainanensis (assembly GCA_024349245.1). Classification (NCBI taxonomy): domain Eukaryota; kingdom Metazoa; phylum Chordata; class Actinopteri; order Gobiiformes; family Odontobutidae; genus Neodontobutis; species Neodontobutis hainanensis. The sequence continues at coordinate 2,984,335 of JALDNG010000005.1, forward strand.
TTAAACCCACCTTGCCTCCAGTGGTCAGCTGTAACACTAATAAACTGCTTTGAGGGCCTACTAGGTGGAAAAGCACTATATAAATTACAAAAAAACTGTTCATGGGAAAGTTCACCTGGTAAAGGGCCAACCACACAAACGAAGTGGCCCAGTCTGTCCAATAAAGGACAAATTATATCTTACACTCTGTAGTAATTCAATTCTTATTTACCTGTTACAAAAGTCATGTCTCAAAAACTGAACCGTCCTTTATATTGTCTCTGTTTAATAAAGAAACGTAGACTAAAGTAGAGTGTTGAAAAATCATTAAAGAACTAAGTAAGTTTACACAGTGTAAACGCAAAACGATGACAGACAGCTCTATGTGTTCAGAACGGGTTTGTCATCATTCATCCGCTGAAGGAGTTTTTATCCACGTGGGATGTCAAGTAGAGATAACGCCTACAGTTAAGAGTCCTACATGGGCCGTTGCTATGGACCGTTGCTATGGCTCAGTATGGCCTGAACACACACACACTTTCCAGTCCAACATTAACAGCTTGATTAAGGCCACTGATCTTACAACACATCAACACAATTGCTTAATTTTAATCAAATTTTTGTAAAAGTCTGTTCAAATGCATTATAGACTGAAGTACAATTTTATTTTCCTTTGCAGATTTAATATTAATAATTTCCTGTTGCTGTCATTACTGTTGTGATGACAAGTAAAGGTGGACGTGCTTTTACTGTGGTGAATGTGTTGTCTCTTCAGAGGCACAGACATGTCAGACTGGTGTAAGGCCAACATGTTATTATTAATATAGAAAACAGTAGCAGAAACAACTGTTTAAGACATTATTTAAATCACTTTAACGCTCAAAAGGAGTCATGGTTGTACAAACCGTAAAATGACGTAATCTATGCATTTTTATTTGTTTTTTACAGTTTTGCCTGTTTCCCACCATTTGTTCTTCTTCGTCTGTTTAATTGGCTGTGACTTCCCGCTTTTGGTCCAAAAGTCCGAGCTTTCACACTCCAAACTTTGGTTCACCTCTCTTTGCCGGACAGAGAGCAGCTGTTATGTCCAAACCACGGTGCTTTTACACCTGAAAATTTGGTGTCAAGCTAAACAGGAATGTCTGAAAGTCCGGACCAAACCTTTAAATTCACCCCTTTCAATATTACTGGTAACCATAGCAACTGTATATAGCACTGCTTTTAAACTATTTAAATGCAGCTAAATGGTTATGTAACAACAATTATTTATAGCCAGATCACCTCTTTGGCCTAAAACTGATGCCCAATGAATGTTTCATTTGAATTTTCTTGGTAAATGATCATAATATAAGTTTATAAATCAACTCCAGGAGGAGTCCCACTTTACAGCATTTAAAACCCTTATTTACTCATCTGTAATGAACAATACTGGTACTCTTTATTTGTCTGATCCACCTGTCAAGTTTCAAAAAAAGTGTATATAAGGATGATAAGGGAGCATCTAAAACATCTCACATCCTATTTTCCAAAAGGTGTTTTAGTTTGCTGTTTGGCTAATGGTACTAAATACTACTTTAATGCACACACTCATCCAGCAGCATCTAGTATATATTCAATTTACACTGTCATTTATAATCTAGGTTTGTCAGAACAAGTGAGCATTTATAAAATACGCAGTTGTTGTGTGAATCTAAATGTGTCTGTGATCGACAACCAAACCCACACACAAACACTGTCCCAGAATAGAAATGCTTAATGACAGTTTTGGAAGGTTTTCAGGTCTGTTATTACTTTAAATTACCTCCTGGGTTGGTTGAACGAGAAGCACTTGCACACTTAGATGCACACACTTTCACACAGATACTAGGCTCACTGCTAACACGTCGAAGCACACACAGGTTTAGTGAGTGCAGGGAAATGGCCACCCGTGAGTGCTGTTCCCTAGAAGCAGCCTGTTGACTCTGTAATAGAAACTCAACAGTCATAAATGATGGATTACAAGCCTCTCCTCCTTTTACTGACTTTCTCTCTTGCCTCTTTAATCTTCTTCAGCGGAGACCTTTTACTCTCACAAACTCGCATTGCATCCTCTGCCTTTTTTTAGTGCACAGTGCAACTTCCATGTGGGATTATACATTTGATAGACTTGAAGCTACACACATAAATTCATTCATAAATAACTACAGAAGTGAATTGTTTAAATAGAAAGTTGTCACTAAAATCAAATCAATATTTTATACAATTTATTTAATCAGTTGCATACATTTTTTCTCCTCTTGTTTAATAGTTAAAGTAACATTTTGAAGCACTCCTCCTGAACTAATTGGAAAGAATATTGATCTAGAGTGCTAGCATGTTTTACAATATAAATAGTACAATCATTTTTCAGAAGCAACAGCATTCAGTCATTTTTGGCAATTAGAAACCTACAGGTATCTTAAGATAATATTTGAATCATTTAAACAATTTACAGGCATCACAGATAATATCAGATAATATTTATTTATTTACAATATTTCAGGCATGTTCAGATAATAATAAAAATATTTCAAGTAAAAAATACACAATACAAACAGAAAATCAAAAAGTGTGCTGATAAAGAAAATTTTATATAACCCAGATAAACCATGTGACTCCAAATGGCAGAAGTGAAAGACATTTACAGAACAACATAAAGTCACTTTACCCCCAGCTACAGTGCAATTTACAAATGTGTATTTTTACATGTAAGTTAAACACAATAGTATTAAAACGTATATTGGCTTGTCTCACCAGAAAGGCCCATATGCACTGTGATACTCATAAGACCCTTTTAAACAGTTTCTGTCATGTGACCAAATCATGTGACCAAGTGTCCCTTTCATAATTCTCCATGGAAATGTCAAATAAGCATGGTATTTATTAATTGCTTTCATTTTCATTCATTTATTTAAATGATTTTAAGATAAATTGTGTTAGTGTCAAGGGCTCAAAAGTCAAAGTCGAAAATGTTTCCGTTTGGGTCATGTTTTATCGTTACAGAAGGCTGCAGGCAGTCAGTTGATGAAAGTTTTCTTCATCACCAGCTGTCAACCAAAATTTAGACTTCCACAATGGGCTGATGATGTGCAGATGGGACTTTGTTTATTGAACACAGCTTCAGAGATGAGATGTTAATTGCAGTTTCTCAGATCCTGATAACTTCTGAGTGAAATGTAACAGAAACACAGTGTAATCAACACATGGAGAGCACTCATGGACCAGTCAATGAAATGTCTTTGTACTAGGTTTGTCTTTTTGAATCAAATAGAAACACTTTTATAAAAAGGTTTGGGTCAAAAATGTCTCTGTTTTGTCTTTAAAATAACAAAAACTGATAAATGTTCTTATTTATTGATTATGGTGTGTCTGGGCTGCAATCATTTATCTTTATAAGAGGCCCAATCTTTTCATTAGAGAGTAGCAGAGTGCTGGCTAATGTTTGAACGGAGCCTCGTCACTCTCTGTCAACCTGGAAACACTCCCGTCATTGAACAAGCCACACTAATCCCTAACCACCACATGAGGGTGAGAGACACTCAATCTGTGTGGATGTCTGTGAGAGAACGAGAGAGTGTGTGCCTTTGCCTTTGGACCATTGGGATTTCCCTTTTTAATTAATTCAGGATTTGTCAGGGCCAAAGGGTCAGAATCGGAGAAAGACGCCAGGGCATTTTCTCATGTAAATCCAGGAGACCATAGTCTGTGTGTGAATGTACTGTGTGTTCCTGTTTGGCATTTAGAAACAAAAGTCAGAGAGGGGAAAAGACAAAACGAGTCAAAGTACTGTTACCCATTTGGTTAAGTCTGTGGTAATAAATGAAGTCTCCAAATGTACTGTTGGTTCTACTGCCTACTGCTTGTTCCTCATAGTATTGTTATAATGCTTTTGTCGTAACAAAATAATATTTTGTCTTCTTGTTATCTGTACAAACACATGTGACCTGAAACAGGTGACAATAATGTGTGCATTGATGCATTGACTAGCTCAAAAAGATCAAAACACATTGAGTGAGATAAACAGATTTTTCAAAGAAAAGTCTTTGCAAAGACAGGTAATTGGGTGACCCACCTGTAAGTAACCAATATCACAAGGAAATTGAATCCATTCAGAGCACATCATGTTGTTTACACAGTCAAACCTGCAACGCCTTTGGTCTGACCCAGCGGCAGTCAAAGTCACATTGCCTTGAGAGGAACATGGGTGTAAACTCAAAAAATGTTCAAGTCTCTACACAAAATAACTATTTAATTTATATCATTTCTAATCCAGTATTTAAAAATGCTAATTAAAGTGATTGTAGCTCTAAACGGCACAGCTCGCCTCACAGAAAGAAGGTTCAGAGTTTGATTCGGGGTTTCCAACGTGCTTGGATGTGTTGCTACAAAATGCTACATGTTAAAGATGTGAGTATGCCTCACGCTGGCCTCTTTTGTCATAAAGCGATTGGCATGTTGGTGGATGAGGTGAGCTGAATAATATAGTTTTTCTCAATCCTCTGTAAGCAGGATAGAAATAGCTTATAAGAAAATGCTATAATGTATTTGTGCTGAAGAACAGAAACAAAAATGTTAATTTATGAAAGGTGTCCAAGCATTGCATTTAAAGACTGACTACTCTGCTAATATATTATTTACGTCTTACAGCTCATCATTTGTTTCAGAAGTGGACCATGAGGTCTCTTTCTCACTGAACTTGTTGGAGCTCCAGAGCAGTGGTACACCCTTGAAACAAACACACAATCTCTAAAACATTTGTAATATTTATTGAAAGTCCCACGTGCACAAACAGTTGAAATGTAGACTTTGGTAGTTTTAGGATTAGGATTAAGTTTTCCAGCAGGGAGTACAATACAAGGTATATTTGTCAAGATGCCACACTGCACCGATATCTGACAGGCCAGCTTAATGCGGGAGTCACATGACCAAATACTTCAGAGGTAAACAAACACAATAAAACGGTATAATAGAAACAATGAATAATGTAACATTAAAGAATGTATACTATCATATCAAGAATTTTCTAATTTCCAATGATTTTCAGTGTTTTTAGATAAAGTAACTGGTGCTATACAAAGAAAATAAAGTGCTATAAAATTGTGCTGGCAACAACCGTCCTGCCTTTTCCCACAAAACCCTGAGTTTTAACTGTGTAGACGTAAATACACAGTCCTATTTTATTCCAAAGTGATTCATAGAAAAAGTTCTCACTTGCCAAATTGTCCCCCCATAGGAGCATGTGTTTTGGTGCACTAAATGTGTGTGTGTGCAGACTTTATGCTCTGTGACATTTCTTAGACTAACATGAGTCACTGAGAAGGAATTTCAAAACTTTTTATGAGCATTTGAGATTCATTTTTTCTTCTAAGCGATGAGCGAGAGCGGTGAGAGTGTGAGAAACAAGTGCTTGAATGTGACAGGTGGGTGCTGTGACCGTTTAAACGTTTTAAATGAAACACATGAATTATGGCGAGGGCTACAACAATTTCTCATCCTTTGACAGAGGCTTTTCTGGTTGCAACATACTTTCTTCTTTTGTGCTGATTTATTGTGGCCTTTTTTAATTATGAATTATGGCATTTGAGGAGAGGTCATGGGACCCCTCTTGTAATGTGATTTTCGGTGGTTTGCAGGTGTGCATGGATGTACTACATGCATGTGCTTAAGAATGTGCTGGGTGCAGTAATTGAGAGATAAGATCGGCAGAAGGCCCGGGCGCTGACAGACACACAGGAGGTGATGAGCCTAAATGAGAATCCCCATAATACTCAGTTTCCAGTAGCTGCACATGTCAGGTGTGTTCCCATTGACCCACTTCCTTAAAACATGGTTCTCAATGTCCTTAATTTCCATCAAATAATAATTATGTGCATCATGTTATTAATCATTTGTCACATTTAGATAAAGAAGGCTGTATCTCAAGTGTCTTACACATTTGGTTAATATAGTGGTGTTTGTAATGGTAGCAGTTGTACATATTATCAGTCAAACTATTATAAATTAAAATTTATAAATGTATCTTCTTCCGCTTGGTCCTGTTAGGGGTGACTGGAGCCTATCGTAACTTTGGGCCTGAGGTGGGGTACACCTTGGGCAATGGCCAGTTAGTCACAAGGCTGACATTTAGACAGACAGCCATTCACTCTCACATTCATTCACTAAGGGCCATTTAGATTATTCAATGCACCTATACATGCATGTCTTTGGACGGTTGAACTCATGCTGACGTCCAGACTCACAGAAAGGTCGAGTGTTGGTCCAGGGATTGAAGTCACGGTCTTCTTACTGTGAGGCAGGAGTGATAAGCACTCTAATAAATTAAAATAAACTATTTGGTAAACAATAAAGAGGAGGCCATTATGGTAATATAACCCTTCAGTTTCATGTATTATTAGTAGACTTTAACAAATGCAGAGTTAATTAATAAGTTTAATACTAGGTCTTTTTATGATTATAATTTAAAGGTTAAACATAAAAAAATATATAAAAAAGCAAATGTGAATGTGAAAAGGGGCAAAGGGGCTTTTCTTTTATTTAACAGCAGGTAGGTCGGCAGGTAACAGAGAGGGGACTTTACCATGTGAGCCACCAAGGCACGTAAAGTATAATGTCTTATGTTAACGTCAAGGTGAAAAGTTAGCATGACCCTGTTAATGTTTAGTTTTGATTGTTTATTTGTTGAATTAATATAGATTTTTTTCGTTAATTTGATTTTTATGCCTGAACACAACCTTTTGCATTCTGAGTGTGTCCTGATGGGAAAAGCTGATGGATATAAATTGAATATATGATTTTAAGTGGACCATGCCGATACGAGATATAAACTGTCACGGGACACTCAAGGGAGGGCTAAAGGTAGGTTTGCTAACACTTCCCTCTATTATTGGACCCACCAGAGTGTCAGTGCATGACTGAGTGTGTGTAAACGTTCTGCGAGCTGTTGTCGTAACGTGACCAGGGAAACAGAGATCGAGGCTAATGAAACGTAATGCTCCTCATAAAGTGGTGCATTTCCAATATAATGTGGAGCAGCCAACTTTTCCACGGTCATGCTTTAGGGATCCTGAACTTGGACCTTTACCAATGATATCTTCTGTCTCCAAAAGCACAAGAGGTGAGGAACCAGGACAAAGAAAATTATCTAAGTAGATTTGGATAAATTATAAGTAAGGAAGAAAGAATGGACCATGAACGGACCATGAACTGATTCAAGAAAAGAGGTTGAATGTGGGATGGATGGAGGAATGCTAGCGTTAATCCTAGAGCAGAGGCTCAGTGTCAGGTGTCCGTCCATGAATGGGCCAGTGTCACTGCTGTATCACTGCCACTGGGACGGGACGCAGAAAAAGACACAGCCAGCCCAACCACATCAACGTGTTTATGAGCAGGACCAACAAACAGAAGAAAAAAGAAAAAAAATACAGTGACATCTGAGAAGTAAAAGGTGAAGGGAAAGCGATATTAAATGTCGAGCCACTGTCTGTCATCAGCAGGTTTCTGAACAGGAGCCAATTTGTAGAGAATTTGTAACCCTCCCTCCTCCTGCCTCTCTCCCTGATTCAGACTGACATTTTTATGCCTAAGGAGTGTTGTCACAATACCACAGGCAAATACACACCCAAGCCACACACATGCACCTCGGCCAGCACATGAAGCCGGCCCACCAGAGTGAAAGGTGTATTTTGTTTTTGCAATCCCACAACTCATACATAAAATGTGTCATGGCTTTACCTTTACTTAGACCTTACATTTCTCCATTCGACTGTATAAAGTGTATTTTTATCTATCTATGCAAATCTGTATCTATACTTTCTGATGTACTGCACTTTATTATTTCTTGTTTGTGTTTTTTTTTGTTTGTTTGTTTTTAACAGTTACTTTTTAACAGATTTGTGTTTTTGAGCTACACTGACAATGTCATTTCAGTTTCCATCACTGATTAATACAGTGTTTTTATACTTTAACCTCAAAGTCACCAGAACCACTCTGGACCAAAAAGGGACTGTTCACATTTATGAATAGTACGGTCCAAAAACTATATCTGTAAACAGACACAGACTCGGTTCTACAGGGATACAAAAGGCCCCCGCACCCTCAAATAAATGTATATATATTTTACAATAAGGCCATAGCATTAAAGAATTACAAAATTAATTTTCACATCAATTATCAAGACCAGTGTATGCGACCTGATCAAGTGGATATGTTCAAGAGGATTCAAATGGATCCTGAATATCCAAAAGTATTTGAAACTGCTTCCTCTTGCTAACATAACCATAGATAAGGAAAACATGCCATCCTGTTTTGAGGTGGGGTACTTGTATTGGAACAGGACCAGTCACAATACCCCTTTTCAGTAATTTTGTTCTCGAACCAGTCCTTGTCAAACATACTGCTGAACACCAGGCTGCCTACTCGATCTGTGTGTGGGACTCATTACTCTGGTGTGTCTACAAAACAGTGCGCTCATTTTTTACCTGTCTCGCACAAATTCCCTCTTGACGTGCATTTCCAGCCCTGTCTCGTCTCGCTGCTTTTTCACTAATGTTTTTCTTTGCGAGTGTGTGTTGCTCTCATGATGGAGCGTTGTCCATCCGATCCACCCGCTGTCTCAGGTGTCCCTCAGCAGCGCTCACAACACATCAGTCATCCTAAATCTGCCCTGCAGCCCCAAAACACACCATCGCAGCCATACACAAGCACAGATACAATCGCACAGTTAAACAGCGGTGCACCCACACACAGAGCTCAGCCGTGTGAGTCCTCACACCACAAAGAGATAGCGTCCTGTAGCCCGGACTATAAACATACACACTGCATAAGAAGCCTGAGGCAGATTCTTCAGACTACAGGACGTCCTGGGTGGCGAGATCCACACACAGCACTGGACGGGCCTGTGTCAGAGCGCTGTCACAGATGTGGGTGATACCAAAGTGCTCTAGACACATTGAACTGGGACCATTAAACTTCCGTCTGTGGTGGTAATTTTATCCAAGACGTGCGGAGTGACCCCAAAACACAGACCTCACCGCCTGAGGCTGCACACCGAAACAGAGAGTCGGCCGAGCCACACACAGCCCCAGACACACACACACACACACCCTCACAGAGGCAGCAATAGGGCATGCTCATAAAAGGACCTTTTAACCTCTCAAGTATGAAGTTTGTCTGGAGGGTGGTCTTCACATTCACAGTGCAGTAAATCATTCTAACTTGATCTTTAAACTTTCTGATTTCATACATTTTTGAAAATGCTGTATTGAGAAATATCAATACAACTCCAGGACATGAGGTCACACAACCCCAAATTTAACCATCTTCACAATGATGGCAGTAAAGCTACACATCTGTATGTATCTAAACTAGTTTCCACATGGTTTCTTAAAGATTTGTGAAAATGTATCAAACAATTTTGGCGGTTTTAGTGTCCCACCAGGATCCCTCTCTGCATGTATCCCATTTAAAGAACGTAATACAGACCAACAGAAGATCAATGTGACCTTTTTTCAAGCTACTGAAGCAGCTGACAACATAAAGTGCTGGACAGAGATAATAGTTAATGGCTTTGTGTTGTGACACCTGGAGATCTATGGATTTCAAATTATATAATTTGACCTCAAAGGTGCATTGTGTAAGATTTTGTTGTTTTCATTTGAAAAATAGACCACATGAGTATTTTTGTAGTGTGTAATCACAAAGTGGACAAACTGTGCACTGCTTGATGAGAAAGGAGAATTTTTTTCCCCACACAATCCTATTATCTGACCTGTTTCCACCAGGTTTGTTCATAGACAACTGAATGTCCCTGCAGGGCTACCATAGGTGTCCACATGATCTACAAACCAGAGAGGACTACACAATGTTCACAAGTGACACTGCTCTGTCCGCCTTTAACATGTTCTTTGTAATGTGTAAGAAGAGTGTGTGTTAGATGGAAAACCAAGTAATGTGTTATTTTCGTGTTGTGCATTAGCCTCAGTGGAACATGTTTCTTCTTGAGGTTGAGTGGAAACAGGCTCATTGGTCAAATATTATTCATAAACATTATGTTACATATGAAGACAGTGCTAATAAGGCACAGTTGATGAAAACGTTGAGGCTAATGAGGTCTAATGTGGTCAATATGAGGACTACATTAAATATTTTTATTAGTTTGGTGTGTTTTGTAAGTATGTGCAAATATTTAATGTTAGCAGAAACACTTTTATTGGATCCATATCTGTATGTATTAAACTGTTGTTTTAGCATTTGTTAGTAGGAACTTGTTTAAATAATGCCTTTGTCATTTAAACAGGATTTCTCCACATGGGGCTGAAGAGAGATTAGCCACAGGGAACTCTAAGATGTGTTAACATTTACTGTATAATAATGTGCCACATTTTCTTGCAGTTTACAATTCTAACTATAACTTGGCAGTCTAATAGAAGCAGGTGAGGCAATGATTAAAAAGTTATTGCCTCACCTAAACTAAATGCCATTCTGCGTTTCAGAATTAGTTTGTGCATATCTGTTTTACTACAAGAAATTCAGCCCAAAGCATGTCTAAACTGCATCCTTTACCCATGAGTCTTGTGATTTTGACCGGGTTGAGAAAATAGTTTCAAGAGCCCTATCAAGTATGTCTCTTTTAACATTATGGTCAATGGAGGAAATCCCTTACGGCCACACAGGATCTTTTTATTGGAGTACAACGTAGAAGTGGTAACCCTAATCAGCTTCTCTAATATTCTATGTTATATCAAAATTATAATATTATTTTCAGGTTTTCTTTCATTTATTTTTAGCAATGTTCTGAATCGTTGCATTCAGAGACTTAAACAAACCAAGACAGTGTCTGCACACAGCACACACTCACTGACAGTGATTTTCAGATTAAGCTGTATTTTCACACTGGATTTCAAAAGTGTGTGTATTATTTTCAGATCTTATTTTGGGTGCTAATGAAGGCATGGGTATGCTTTTTTTTTTTTTTTCTTCCATGGTGGTTAAATGATGTAATAATGAAATTTTGGTTGATGTAAGAAGCCAAAGAGTTGGATAGATTTAGGAACACTTTATGAAAGAGCAGACACACATCGATGCCACAAAAAGCATATTTTGCACAATTAACTTTTTTGCATTATTGTAGAGTACTTCAGTGGAGAACATGATGGCCCGAAGATTGAACAGTGTTGGTAATTCAGTTATTGTACATCTTTTTTTCAAAAGTTTCATTTCTGTATTTACATTTATAGTTAAGAAGGGGAGGTGTCTAATAACAGCAGGGTGTGTGGTTAAAAAGGGTCTGCTATTTACCCTTCATGGCCTTTTATGTTGGACAGATCCATGGAGAGACTATAATGCATGAACTTTTGTAGCAAAGAGGGCGGGTTAGTGATATTGCTTCATTGACACCAGTGAACATGTCAACAATTGCTAGCTATCCCTCATTAGTGGGCAGAAGTGCTGGTTTGCAGTAGACATCTTATCATACATATTTGCTCTGTGGTAAACAAAAAATAATTAAACTTTTGGTAGTACTAGTTTCACTTTTGTAAATGCTCTATAACATCGGGAAGTCTTGATACTTGTTGAGAAATATATATAAATTCTTTTTAGTGTCTCTGTAAAGTAAACACAACACAAATCAGACAGATTCAATAGAAATTGAAGTTAAATCCTGGAGTCAGTGGGGCTCAGGTCTGATCCTCAGATAGCATGCAGAGCCACCCAGAGATTCCACACAACACACACATCTGCTCAGCATATGACTGTAGAGCCGTGCCATACTGTACAACAGCCAGGCGCGCACTCCAGAGCCAGCAGACTCTGCTCCGATGCACTTTTAGTGAGAAAAATGACTCAGGGAGAACAGAAGACATGGGGGATGTTGGGCGAACATAACAGCACAGACAATGGTATATGGAGAGGATGTCAGAAAGAGACAGCTTCAAGACGTTTATCAGTTATTGATTTGTGGGGAATTTGTCTTGTGGGTGCATTTTAAAGCTCAAACGTGTGCTTTGTGATGTTTTCCAGATGAAGAGTTAAAAGTTGATCTCTCCGTCTGCTGATCATGTGACTTACAAGACTCTGTGTGGTGACCTAACCTAGACTCTTATGCCCAGCCAGCATCATTTGTGCCATCATTCTTACCGCCTTGCGTCACTCTGTCCACTGACATGCTCATTCATCCCCTCATCCCTCCATCCCATTTCCCAAATCCACCCTGGTGCCTTGTACCCCGACCTCTGGGAACTCATCATTTGGAGACTAGAGAGCACAGTGGGGGGTTCACTCTGCCTAAGTCTTACCTTCCATTTCTGGGCAAATGAATCTGTGCTTTAACAGCTCACAACATATTGGTCGATATCTGTGTCAGAGCGGAAACGGGCTCTTTTTGCTGCCAGTAAACGCTCATTAATCACCCGTACAGCCACGAGGCAGGCTGGGCCAGCGGATGGGACTGCATGTCTGTAACTCTAAACCGCGGTTCCTTGTTGCGTATGAACATTGTCCGTACACCATCGATCACCCATCTGGATCCTATTGTCTCATGCCCTGACATCAGACAGTCATCTGGAGCCCATGGAAGAAGAGAGAGGCAGAGAAGGGGAAGAAGGGCACTCCGATTACGGGTAGAGTGATTAATCATAACCATATTGGAAGCAGAAAGAGACACAGGGCAGAATACAATAATGGTTGATCCTTAAGGGTTTGAGGTGTCAATAATGTAGTCAGAGAGATGTCGAAGACAAAGGGCAAATGTGAAAAGCGTAATACCTGAACTGTAACATGGAGGTTACAGTTGGATAAGTGTTCCATCAACGTAGTCCACTGTCCAAAGGGTGGAGAGAAAAACTGTTGATTGAACGATTAATAATACTTAGTTGGGGAAAAAACAAGAAGATTATGGAAAAACCCCAAATTACAATATTACTCACATAAGCCTGTCTTGTTTTTTCCCTCTTTTTTTATTGCTTTTTGTGCTGAACAAACATAAAATTTAAAAGGACAGTAACAGTAACTGAATGGGGACAAGAAAAAAGACGCAAAGGAACAAAACATTACGTACTGCTCTTATTTGTGTTTTATTTGCGTAGATGAAAAAAGAAAGGAATATATATATATATATATATATATATATATATATATATGAGGGTGAGGGTGGTGCTAAAAGACCAATGTTATATAAAAATTTAAAGTAATAATAATTATCATAATAATAATAATAATAATATATATATATATATATATATATATTATATATATATATATATATATATATATATATATATATATATATATATATATATATATATATATATATATATATATATATATATATATATATACATATATTTTGAAATGCTCAGCAGCTGCTCCCAGATTTAGATACAAACTGACTTTAAACTAATGTTCACTGTTTACATTGAATACAAATCTAAAATGTAGAAAACAGGTGCAGTCTTTAATTTTTTTCTGTTGTTTATTGCAGTCGATAAGTCAATATCTACAGCTTTTTTACAGACAGCAGACACAGCTGTCCTTTGAAACATGCCTGTTATTGAATCATCTGCCAAACAATGTAATCTAAAGCAACAAGACACAATGAATTAGAATTTCATTGAGCTGAAAATATACAGAAGCAGTGCGTGGGTTTATAGGAGGAAGTTTTAGGTTGTCAGTGGACTTTACTTAAAAGAAGTTAGACATACTTTATCAGGAACTGCCGCCTGGATTGCACCTGCTCGGCTCCATCTGGTTTAAATCCAGAAGTGGCCTCTCCACAAAGATGGATCCTGTCACCTTCCCCCAAACTATTAGGCTTTAATCTCCAAATAACTATGGTCCGTGCCAATTGTCTTACAATGTGACAGAGAAGTGGAGCTGTTGAAAGGCAGAATGTTTAAAGAGGAAAATCAATAAAAGTGTCTTTGATTTGAGTGAAGCTCTCCAGATGGGACACACAAGACAAAACCATTTACTTCTGCTCTGACTTTCTCAGAACAACACCAGCCCTGTTGAAAGGAATTTACTAAAGTGATGGAGTGAGAGTTGCAACTGTCCATCCAAAACATCTTCCAACTCCATGTGGGACCCTAAAGACACAAACACTGTGAAAATATTTAGTTTGATGAAAGAACTGGACATAGTGATAAACTCAAGAGAATATTACAATCTGAAAGTAATAGTTTAGCAATCCAATTGTGCAAATAACAACAAAGACAAATTTGGAAAGGCAGCTTGGCTTGAAAGAGAAAACTGGTTTAGTAATCCCTTCAGACAATGCATTGCAAACTAGTGTTGTAGACGACACCACATTGACCCAGACCAAGTCATGTCTGAGACCAAAACAAGACCTAGACCATATCAAGACCATATCATATCAAGCGAGACTAGGTCAAGACCAGAACCAGTGCACAAGACCAGAACCAGTGCACAATACACTGTCAGAGGTACAAGGGAGCAGTTGAACAGTCTACTCTAAAGAGTCCCAGTCCAAGTTTTACCAAGTCCAGACTCATAGAGGTTAATGTTTGATGAAGACACAGTTAGAATGTTTTTTTATTATGGTCTTTATTAAAATGCCAAAAACAAACAAACGGTGTGGTCTTCTGAGACTGAGACAAGGCCAAGTAAAAATTTGTTCAAGACCAAGACAAGACCAAGACTTTTAGTGTTTGAGAGCATGACCAAAAGACCTCGACAAAAGACCCTGCAAATTTGAGGTAATTTCTGGTCATCCACCTGCTATAACTAGTAGGCAGTCTACTATGTGAAGTCCCCAGAGCCATTTCTTTGCAGCTGACATGTATTTTGGCTCAGTGCTCTCACACTTTCACATCAGTTTTCATTTAATTGCTAAATTGCTGCTTGGTTATGTAGTTATACTGACATTAGTGTAAGTTGATACAGTGTGATACCACGACAATGTTGACTGTGTGATACATTAATATCAAGCAGACCCGACTGAAGCCTATTACAATCCTCAAAGAGAAAGATGATCAAAGTTTTGTCTTTGATCTTTGGATTAAAGTAATTGGTGGTGAATTTTATGGGACTGACACGAATACGCCGTCCGGCTGTGAGGCTCTGACCATAAGAATCTGGGTGAGTCATTATGACCCTCCCCCATTTATTTAACTCCCGCTGGGGTCAGACACTTCCAATCCCACTCTGGCACCTGTCCTTCTGCCCCGGCCCGTGGTGATAAGCCCCAATTATGACTGCCCTTGCCCAGAGTTCACACTCACATACACTCAAGTAAAACTGTGAAACAACACTGAAGTCAGCACTGTTAAACCCAAGAATAAAACAATGCATAACTGTTACTTGTTCATTTTCAATTCCAGATTAAAAAAATATTAAAATGATGTTTACTGTGTGCTTTCACATTACAGTTGGTCTAGTTTTTTGGGATTTTTTCCCCCCTCAGGTTAATATTTTGAAATTAAAAGTGTTATAGGTTCTAGTTTTTTTTTTTTACATACCTACATAAATAAATATGTTAAGGTTAATTTTCACATAAAAAGCATGTTCCTCTTGTGTAAAGGGATGATGCATGTATCTGTAAATAAAAAAGATAAAGATTACCAAGAGCTGTCTCTGAACAGGATTCAGTCAGTGTTAAAATGTCAAAGGTTCATATAAAGGCTCTACTGTTCATACTGGTAACTGCATAAAACACAGGAGCAAAAACCTTTATCCAATTTTTTTTACATTAGATTTATTTATATGTATCTATATATATATGCATTATATATTTTCCAATATTTGATAGAGAATTGTTGAAAATGAGGTATTTCATCTGTCATTCAGAAATAAAATCCTTACACAAAGTAAAAACTAGGCTATTCATTTTGTCATTCTGTAAAGTTACTGAAATGTATTTATAAATGTAGATGGATACATTCAGTTTGGGAGATAGTGTTGTTATGCACAGTATACTCAGCTCGTCAGGTGCTACAGACAGCAGTCCCCTGTGTGATTAAGCTTAGTGAGCCATCTCCTCTGTCCAACCTGTCGCCAGTAGCTCTGCGTGGCCTTAACACCCAGCCAGGCGGCTCTACACAGCCGTGTGTGTCTGCGTGAAAGAGGGAGGCCGCGTGTAAGCATGGATCCCACATCCAGCCAGTGTGTGTGTGTCAAATTTCTCTTTCGCATAGATCCACCGTGTGAGTCTGCTGTCTGCAGCCACTAAAGCTGCGTGGATTAGTGACAGGACCCCACCAGAGCATGACAAGGCTTTTGTCTCTGGAGCCCGTGGTTTTTATGGCTCAGCACGCTCTTGTGTATGTTATCTATGAGACTGTGTATCACTAGTGCGTGTGTTTGAGGAGCAAGATTTGGAGAATTCTGTTTACAGTCTGCATTTTACTTATTCACTGTCTTGTGATACTTTGCTAATATATGTTTTTACCTTGGTGTGAAACCCTCAGACGTGACTTTAAGGGAACAACAAAAATTATTCTAAAGTGTGAGTTTGGATAATCAAAATTTTATTTTCAGGTAGAAGTTTGAAAGAAGAGGGCCGTTATGGAGCATCTAATTAAAATTAATCAAATTATCAAACAAATATTAGATTTAAGTAAATGTTAAATGAAGAAAACTGTATTTTATTTATTATGCTTAACAATGTAACTGATCCCAGAGTATGGCTCTTCAAAGCAAGGCCTTGGTTTGAACCCTGTCATCCCTCGGGGACAGTGCTCTGTCACTGAATGTGTGGGTGTGTGTGTGCGCTGGTAATTGGGGATTGTGGGGTTGACGCTGCGGTTTTCCGCAGAACTGTGATTCCGACTGGAAATACCAGAGCTTTGACCTCACACAGCAAAGATCCCCAACTCTAAATCCCTGTCTGCCATCTGATAGTCTGTCACAGACAGAGGTGTACAGAAGGAAAGCACACACACAGGGGACTTGTGAACCATGTGTGGGTCTGTGGTGTGTGGGAGCATTACTAGTGCCAATATCACAAGTGCTCATGGTTCTTTATTCTGATACTATTGTCTTCAAGGGGACGTAAGGGGAGGGAGTTCTCTGAATCACCCAATGAACAGTAAATCTGGCTCTGAAACTGCCACGCCGACTAAAGGACTGATACTGTGTGCATCCCAAGTGCATTTCAGTATTAGTCACATGTGGCCAGTGTTAATGCGAGATTTGTATGTGTCCTGAATTTATCCTGAGAGGCATTACTCAGAACTTATTCAGACTAGTCGAACCACTTGTGATCCTCGCTCACATTGAAAGATCTGCCACTCAGTGCACTCCTCTGATTGAGTGTTTGAATGAAAGTATTGCTTACACCAAAGAATGGTTGTTTTAAATGTCTAATAAATATTACATAATATTAGTGTGTGTTGATATGTGTGTCCAAAGGCGGGTGTATTTGCAATCCTAAATATCATAATGTCATACTGAGAGTTTTGGGTGGTGTTGTGGTGTAACCAGGGTCATCATCATGAGAAAGCAGACAACTGAAGCAAATGAAACTCAGCTGTGTGTAAGTGTTTGTGTGTGGCCGCGCTGACGCCGCTGTTGTGATGTGGAGGGAAACCCGTGTTGAGAACAAAGCCCTGAGGCTGGGGCTGTTGTAGTTTTCACTCTGCTGCAGTCAGTGTTTGAAATACTTGATCAGGCGCAGCACAATGGTATGGTTTCCTGTCCACTACAGAACAGACGTGTTATAAATGAACACGCCCCGAGGATACGGACCTCTCAACGCGCTGACACATTTCTTATGCTGCAACGTGCTCCCATCAGCTTCAGCCATGACACTGCATGATGCTTTCAACAAGCGAGGAAAATAAGTCTTACTGAAAGTTTTAGTGTCGAGGCCTCTGCTCACAAATAACAGTTTTTCACTTTCCTCCATTTTGTGGGTGAAGTGCACAGCTGAGTGACGGTGAAGAATAAACACACACATGTTTGTGGCTTCGGTCACTAAAAACCGAGGAAGTCACAGGCAGTAAACGAGGAAAAGCAAATGCCAACCAGATCTACATCCAGCTCCACACAGTCTGTGCCTGGTAGACCCACTCATTTACATCTATGGCCAGGTTGAAAGATTACTATTGCTTTATTGTTGTGAAAATAGAAAATGTGTGATATTTTAGCACTTTGTACACATTATTTGTGTACAGTTTGAAAGATAGGTTTGAATAAATTGCTGCAGGACATTGCAAGTCAGACAGCACCGATTCGGCCGCTGAGAAACTGCACTATGTAAGTTCAGCATCGATGTCTATAAAGAAGAGTATTGTCAATGTTTTCTTAATGGTAGTGTCACCAAGATTATAACCAAACAAGCTCTCAACTAACTCTAGCCTGCATTAAAAGTGCCTCTCTGCTGTAAAGTGAACACACAGAAACAGTTTGCAAACAAAGGACTGTATGTATATATGCATCAAAAAGTAAAATGACTTTTTAAATGTATTATTAAATGTCAGTCTTTGCTTTTTATGGTATTTTAAACATGACATAACAGCCCAATGTGCGCTCAAAGACAATGCATGGAACATTCTGCAATGTTGCTTTAAGAAAAGGTTTTTTTTATGAAAAATTCCTTGACCTAATAAAAAATGAGAAAACTAAATCTGTACAACATCAATGGTCTCATTGCATCACCTCTAATGAGTTGGTGGAGGAAATAAAACTAAAACTAAATTAAATAGAATTTACATGCACCACCTGAGTGCCTTTCTTCAAAGAAAGGCACTCAGGTGGTACAGACTGTGCAGTACTTTGAGTAGCACGTGTGTCGGCTCATTTACTTAAAACATTTATGTATACACGGGACTGTAAGGCCCTCACTTACTGACGATTTAAAGCATAGTGAGAAATCTTATGTGTTGTACAACCTCCATTCCGTTTACTAGTTTTAAACAGATCTACTCTAATCTTGGAAAGTACTTTTCTACTCATAACATTTTCAAGACATCAGAAACGTATATGTAAAGTCTAGCCTCAAAGCAAGAATGTTAGGCGTTGAAAATGAGCATTACCACTCATTGTTGATTGTCCACGTGTGTTTCCTGCCTTGTGCCCCATGATGATAGGGTTGGACTTAGGTAGCTTAGTGAATAACACAGACTTTAAACATGCTAAACTCTGTAGTGACTTAACTTTTGCTCCTGTGCTGTGCAGGTGTGAAAGTGATGAGTGTGAAACGGACTGCTTTTAAGTCTGTGAACTATATGATAACATAAAGAAACAGGGTTGATCTTTTCTTCAGCTCCATGCAGCAGGAAGCTTGAAATCAGCCTTTGTTCTCTGAATAAAATCCTCTTAGTGAAGAGCAGCAATGCTTTTGTTACTATAGTCTTTTTAAATCTAAGCTTCAAACCCCTCTGCATCACATTTATCTTCCTCTGCTATTTGCCACATGTTCATTTAAGAAAATATATGTTTACAGATGCGTCACCTGAGAATCATACTCACTGAAAGAAAATACACCATTTTGATCCACAAAGTTTGGAACTTAATTAGAAACCCAGTTCTTCATAATTAAACTATAACAACAACAAGTAAATGCAGCATTGAGTTCAGTAAACAGTTAACAGCAGATCTCCATCCACATAAGTTATGACAAAACTTAAAAGCTCAGATAAAATTGCAGAGTGCTATTAGGTGCTTTAGTAAATTGTGTATTGGACATTGCTCTGTGATCATTCAGCCTTGATTAAATAAACCTAATATTAAACTTATCTTTTTAGCCTTGATCAAATCATTGAGCCAGTTTGTGAACAGAAACATTAACATTCCAACTTTTGTAATTGAAAGCAGACTTCCCAACACTAATACTGGATTGTCCAAGGAGCACATAAATGCAACAAAACTATTAGAGGAGTTTCAACTGAACAGTGTCTGCCGCATTTGTTGGTGCTCCTAAAATGCAGAGCTGTGAAGAAGATCATATCCAAACCTATCCACATGAACAAAATATATTACTGATTAAAAATTACTTTCTTTGTCACAGCTATTAAGTATATGCTGCATTGCTTTAATAGACTGGATGCCATCAAGTTTTTTAGTTTTCTGCATTCAATCATGTTCAAGTATAACGGGATCAGTTTCCTTCAGGTTTGTAGGTCTGTGCTGATTATTTTTGTTTTGGACGTCTTAGCTCCATCTTAGTGCAGTGTGGGAGAATGTCTCTCTCCCATCTATAAAAACGTGCTCCTCGACCCCGCCTGAAGAACTGCAATCATAACTAAAATAATCTGCACTATAACATTCGGGGAGAGTTTATGGTCAAGCCTGTTCCGGATGCATTTCTTGCCCGACTGCCCAGTGAGAGTGGCGGTCTGCGGTGGCTCATGTTTCCAGCCTTTATGCCAGCTCCACTGTGGACGCCACCGTGTTGAAGTGTGTGGTCAGTGCTGGCTTTTTGCTGAAAGCCAAAGCTCTTCCAAAGCCACAGACAAAGCCACAGCAGGTGGATGGGTGGCAGGAGCCGAGAAAGAGGGGGCATCAGGGTGACACAGGGCTCAATGCCTCGCTCCATCACGCTCCTCGACTCTGAAGAAAAGACTCATTAATAGCTGCCTAATAGGATGGAGGGGCCACACTAGCAGTTTTACCTTAAGGGACACTCAGCCACTAACACAACTCAAAATGTACTTTAGTTGTTATGAAGCAAAGTATGAAGATTTTAGATATCTGTATTTTGTTTCCGACAACTG